>CAVNYN010144342.1:1382-21278 GCA_963692815.1 Nyctanthes arbor-tristis
TATCAGCCATGAGACAAACGATTGTTGTGACCCCTACCAATCAAGCACTGAATTTCACGTTGTAGGTCCCAACAATCGTTTGTCTCATGGCTGATAGAACTGTGATACTTGTAGTACTTGTTCACATTTAACTGTGTTGGATCTTTTTTAACTGGCTTGGGTCTTGGCAACATGTGGTTATCCTTGGAAGACATCAAGATCAACTCGGGTATGGTGTTCAATAGATGGGTCATGGCCAGTGACTCTGGTTTTGGTTGATAAGGCTTGAAATGATCTGCCATCCGGTTCTCCGTCCACATGTTGTGGGTGTCGTTTTAGCCAAATGGCTCTCGATCCTTGTTCCTTTCTCTAGTTACTTGCTGGTCCTATCCTCCAACATAGAGGCACTGACTTCTTCCTCTTTGATGTACTATTCGAGAGTGCTCGGACGCCTAGCATGGTTGCGAATGCCCTACACATGATGGCCTGGTTGACCTTGTGCAATCCCATCCAAGCTGTGAACATATAGATATGGGTGACAGGGTCTGTGATCCGTCATATATAGTAATGTTTGAGGTCTTGACCTTTTCCTTATTGGGATAAGCCTATATTCCCGTCGCGGAGGGTAAAGAGGCCATGATCAGTTCATCATTTCTTTCCATTCCATTGACTTTCTAGTTCAGCCACCCTCCAATGTAACATTTCCATCTCATCTTCTACTTCTCCTCCATTCAGGAGGCTTCGAGGTATATCATCAGCCTTGGAATTCCTTGTCTCAGACTAAATTCCTATTTCCCTTGAGTGATAGGATCAACTCTATTGAGGCCTGTCACTTGGGAAAAGAATTAACTTCTCTGGCCCGGGACTAATAGAGTCCCAAGCAATTAAATATATTGTTTCCATGTTGGGAATTTACCACATAGGGATCAAAGTGGTGGTTTTTTCCCATGTAACTCTGAGATGTCGCCAGGATTTGTGTTCTAGCACTCCATACTCCAGTTTGTCTAATTTGGAAACATCCATGATAGGTTGATTTAGTTTCATCTTTTCGACAGCTAGGACCTCTAGCTGGAGGTGGAAACAGTGGTTGCCTTAGCCGTTCCAGCTTCCTTTTGAGAAACTCCACTTGAGTTTGGAAAGCTCCCACTTAAGAGTTGACAAAAGTATTCTGATTTCCCTTATCAACTTCGCGTGGCTAGTGGATGAAATGACTTCCTTCTCGATTGCTTAACACTGTTCAGTTCCTTACAATTTTCGTGAATTTGAATCAGTTACAAAATAGTTTCACATACTGATATGGGCCTAACTCGTCACAAAATGAAGCCTTTCGCGAGCACCAATTGTTGACATTGGATTTTAACATTAACCCAAGTCAACAAGATTTGGGTAATTGAGGATTGGTTGGAGTTTTTTATCGGAATAGGATTTTACACAAGCATGAGATTGATATCTACACTAGGAGACTTGTTCGCGTTTATATAAGTATCAAGCAGAAATTCTCTCTTTAAATTCCATTATTAGACCAAAAAGCCTCCAATTTTAGCATCCAAAGCCTCTATTTATATGCTGATCTCAAAGTGCTTTGAAAATTTTACACAAGATGTTCAAACGAGAACTAAACAAGTAGATTGGAAAGTATAGTTTGTTCCTAGTTTTGTCTTAATAAAACTGCCCATTGTGTGGTGCATGCGCTCTGTCTCTTCTCTTTAGTTATCGTTGATCAAGACCAGAAGTGAGGACCTTTGATTGGCCATGCTTTGATCTAGATGTGGTTCTTGTCTGGTCAGCCGTTTTCTCGCATAAGTATATCATGCTCCATTATATCAAAGAAAAATGTTAGGTAGAGACACAACTAAAGTCACTCATGATCGGTCGCTCTTTGATCAGCAAGTTCGGATCGGCCAATCTCAGCCAACCTCAATTCATCTATTGGGGCCCGTTCTTCTCTTTTCCCTAATCGGTATATAGTCCTTGTTCGGCCACGCCATCAACTAGTCCAATAGGGATTTGATGTGCCATCAACCGGTCCAATAGGGATTTGACGTGACATCTTGACAGCAAAAAGGGTGTTATTTATAATAGTTTACTGTTTTTATTTATTTTTAATTGCTTTTATAGTCTACTCAAATTACACCTTATTAGTTTACTATTTTATTCAATTGATTTTTATCAGATAAATATTGGAGATAATTCAAGTAATTCTTGCGAATTATCAATAATCTTATCATTTGGTAAATATTTATTTAAGATAAGTACATATATCATCTTCTTATAACCACTTATTTTGAAAACTTTCTTTAAAATTTTGGATTAATTTATACTAAAGTGTTTATTAGATTACTTATTTTTGTTATCCTTTAACAATATTTTATTATCATCATGAAGGTGTTGTTTACATATTTCGCAATGTTCTAATATATTTAGTTAAAAAATAAATAAAATATTTTCTCATAAATAGTTTATAATTAACGTTTTAAAGTTTATAAAATGTCTATCATAATATAGTTATTAAGTAAAATAAAATATTTTATTTCCTAATTACATTTCATATCCAGTTTAATATAACACAACTATTAGTCCAATATTGTGGCTGACAAGTGACATACGTTATTCAATTTTACATATTAATCATTACATATAATTTGTTTTGGTATTATCGGTACAAGGCACGGGTGAAAATTTAATTAAGCACAGCAACAACAAGAATAATAAAAGTAAAATAGTGGTATTGGCTTCTTTTTTTTTTTTTTTTGAAAGTTATTAACAAAATACTAAAGTTACTTCAAAATAAAATAACATACGAAAGTTGCATACATTTAAGAGATCATATATAGTTGATACACACACATATATATTTATATCTCATAATCTTGGACTCTTCAAGAACTAATAATTAAATTATACTTTTAGAAACATGAAGTTGGAATTCTTCAAGATTTACAATCATGCACATCGTTATAGTGTTGTTTTCTTTTGTAATTATAATAAATATAAAAGGAAAAAAAAAGAAATTTTATTATGAGAACTAATACAATAATTATTTAGAATATAAATTGGATTATTACGTAAATAATTGGTCTTTCTTTGGCAGTTTCCTTTTCATTGCCTCTCTAAATTTCGTTGTTAAGCTCAAAAATGCCAAAAAACGAGTGACGGAAATTAAGTTGTTATCACCATGATTGAGAATCACACTATCACATCACGGCTTACAAATGCAGTATCCCCCAAGTGTAATTTATGGAAATATTATGGGATATATATATATAATTGATCACTCGCTAGATATCTAACGGGAATATCCCACCAAACACACACGTATATTAACACATGTGCATGTACTTTAGACTTCTCAAGTTTAAATCTCATGTACTCCTTCCTCTCCCCTTCCTTTGTATTCCCAAAAAAAAAAAAAAAGAGCCCTGGGGTTTTCCGGGACTGGAAGATTATATTATCAACATTTTGATATATAAGATCAATTGGCTTCTACGTTAGTATAAACATGGTACATAACACGATGCTCGTGTGGAATAACGTTAAATTTTGTTACCTTGTACTTGCAACATACAAGCTTTATTTATTATTTATTTATTTATTTATTCTTTTTGCATTTAAAATCAACGCTAAAAAAGAGTTCTTTATCCATCAAGAAGCAGTACAAGAAGTCGAGCGAAATTGCTGAATTTGATCGAGCACCAAATGTTTAGCATTTAGTGTGTGACATTACTTATGAGGTGGTAATGTAGTCACATTAATAGCTGTTATAATGCCTTATCACCGTGTAGTGGCTTAACGGCACCCGAAATCATGCCTAAAACTTGATAGAGAAATTGAACTATTCAAAGTATTAACAATACTCTATTTGTCTCAAATATATAATTATGTTTTTCTTTCTTAAATTGTCTCAAATATATAGTCCTATTTCTAATATATTGGAAAAATCATTTACAGAATTTGTTTTGCAAGTAAACTTTCTTAATTTTTGTATTTAAAAAAAGAAAAAAAAAATGTAAAATGAACTATACATTTGGGATGGAATAAGTAATATTTAATGAGTAATGTTAAAAAAACTCTCGAAAATTTTGAGTCACATGTATTTCAAATTTATGTGGCATACTCTTCCGATCTTAGGTCATATTAGATGAGAGGGTTTAATTATACAGCCATATGAGGTGAAGGGTTTTAAATTTATGCAAGCACATGATATGAGAGATTTTAAATCCATGTAGAGGACACGAGAGGTTAAACCTCACGTGTTCTGCATGGATTTATGGTACATGAGAGGTTATACCACCCCCTCATGAAAGGTTATGCCACTCACTCTATGTAGCCAACGCCGATGTATGTCACATAGACTTATAATGCATATAGCATATATCAATACACCTCATATGAGGTGACATGTTTAATTTTTTCAATATTAATGATAAGAGTTTAAGAAAGCAATGTGGCACATTTTGATTTGGTGAGTTCATATAGAGTGTTAGAAAACACTAAAGATTGGCCGACAAATGAAGCAGCAGGCGACACGTATTTTTCCGGATGTTTCTATTCTCTTGTTTTGTTAATAGAGTTACGTGTGCATAAATTGATTGCGAATCTACTAATCTGTCTCAAAAGGGTTATTAACACCCATAAAATAAAATTTTTATTCTTTAATTGTTGTTAATATTTTAATGTCAATTACTAAAAATATATGCTTGACCTTTGCTGTCTCCCGTTAGGCATTTTTGCCTTCTCTAGTCATTTATGGCTACTTGCTAGTGTCAACCCTCAACCAATTTCTATTTTTATCTGTCCCAAATTATATTCTCATTTTCTTATTTAGTTTTTTAGTTCTCTACAATACCCTATTTATTATACATTATAATCACCGTAAAACAGATCTAGAGTGAAATATTATATAAATCAAAGAGCATATGAGGGAATATATTCTTAAATTGTATATTTCTAACAACATCAATTATGTTTTCATAATCTATGTAAAAAATTAAAGGGAAATATTTATGAAACGGAGAGAAAATTATATTTTCATTAATTTTTATAAACTGAAATTTTTATCCTCAACTATCACATTTTTTACGCTATCTACAATTTTTTATAAACAAAAATGACTATAATATTCTCTAATTACTACTACCTCCATCTCAAAAAAATGATCCTATTTTTTCATATGAATTAAGAAATGTTCATTTAATAGTATTGAAAAAGTAAATTTTAGCATCATTTCTCTATTATACCTTTTTATTTATTAATTACTCCCCCGTCCCATAAAGATAATCCAGTAGATAATTTTATGTAGATCAAAGATTAGTAGGTAATGTGATTAGAATATTTAATTTTACCTTATTTTTAAATATATACACTTGTGTCATTAATTGTTAGAAATATTTTCAATGCATAGGTAGTTGAATAACAATAATTAATTATAGGTACATATGAAAATAAAACATTAAACACATGTTCACTATAGCAAGTGAACTATCTTTTTTAGACGGACAAAAATAGAATAATAGACTATTTTTGTGGGACAAAAGAGGTATTTCACTTTAATAATTCTATTTTTTATAACTATACACATTAAATAGGGTATATAAGAGAACTAATATTTCAACTACTTTTAAAAAGGAAACTAGACCATATTTTAAGATGGACAAAAAAAAGAAAATTATACTATCTTTTTGAGATGGAAGTAATAATTAAAAAAAAAGTTTAGTAGATTAAAAATGATTAAAATGCAATAATAAAGTGATTTGATTGTTTGTTAAAAACTTCAATTCAAATAAAAATCAAAGCGAAAAAAAAATCAATATTCATGATAAAAATTTGACACTCATATGGGTGCTACGATGGCACTTATATGTCCCACGTGATTGCATATATACGTGTCATGTAGCCAACGTACATACGCATCATGTGGTTACATGAACCCACGTTGTAAGCAGACATGCAACAACATGCGCATAATGTGCCATAATGATACCCGTATGGGTGTTAAAAAATTATTGTTAGTACTTATAAGCTTTGTTTATTTATTGGTTTTTTGTTAATTAAAGTTGGAGGGTAAAAAAGAGTTGATAGCACTAAAAAGATGAAAATTGAGGGTTAAAAAATTAGTTTCAAAAGGTTGAGGATGAAAAAGAAGAAACATGAAAGGTTTGGGGTGTATACTGCTAACTAGCCATTATTTTTGGGATTGGAGAGATGTGTAATTTGAACTCGGCACCTTTTGCTCAGAGTATAATCATCTAATGGCTACAAAACAATTTGAAATACATAACCAATTTTGTAAATCTAGAAATAAATCACTCTTTCTAAATCTAAAAATATATCACTCTTTCACATTTTTCGAGGGTATATCACACATATATTAGAGCATTTTCAATGCACAAATTTTGGACAATGCCCTATTTGGAAAGAGCAAGACTCACAAGTTGGGATTAGTCAAACCCATCTGTCTCCTTGTTTACCTTAAATTTGGAGGAACCTTTTCCCCTAAATTTGGGGCATACCCATCTACACACCAATGGGTTTCCGTTAAATTTAGAGGAAAGTTTTTATGTCATTTTCCATTTATTTTTAGTTATATAAAAAGACGGAAATCGTGCTTATTTAGTTGAAATTATATTAATTTAGTGACATTTAATTGAAATTAATAGTTTACGTGTCGAATGACACTAATTAAAAAGATCGGTGCAAAATAAAAAATAAAAATAATTAAATTACTCATTTAGGACGAAAACTGAAAAATAACAAAATTGGTAACATAAATTAGATGTTAGAAAACAAATTGAATTGAAAAATAGCAATTTTATAATTAAACAGTGGCATTCCCGTAAAATAAATTATGACATAACTGTAAATATGGCCTTCCCTTATATTTAGGGAAAGTGAGTGGTGTTTCGCTATTGTTGGGGAAACGCTATTAACTTCCCCCATATTTATAGGGAAGAAGTAGAGATTGTTGGAGATGATCTCATATTCTTACAAGTTTCTGTCCTTTGCCCCACTCTTTTAATCATTTTTACATTATTTTTAATCCCCATTTCTCACACTCTTTCTACAAAATAGACGTCTATCTTTCTGCACATCCTTCCACTCCTATTTTGTCATTATCTTTTAATTTATTTTTGTCTCTTACTATTTTTTCACCTTTCCCGCGATGCTTTTCCTAGGCTTTTTTCCATTCGTCTTCAATTAAAAGGTGCATTGAAGATGCTCTAGAGATAAAGGTTTAGAGTGGGCATGTGTATTTGGTAACCCTTCATACTCCTTGAAAATGTTCGAGCACCAAACGTCTAATATCTTTTGATGTGGTGTAAATTTCAATAGTGTGACTCGAAAAGGATGTTGTGATATATGTAGATATTATACTACATCACTGTTTGGTATAATTACGGCACAAAATGTTTAAAATTTGAACATTCCTATGATATTGTTCCTCCAGAATCCTTTGTGTTTTAATTTGTCAGCTCTCGTGAGTGAGACCAATTAGAGTTTAGTGATTCAAATTCATTTAACCCGTGTTGAAATGTTCATATGCAACGAGCTATGTTGAGATAAACAGCTAAACCTTTCGACCTATATACTTGCATTCTTCATTTTATTGTTGCAACCAAATTTTCAACTTTCGATGAATCTCTACGTAACTTCTAAGGATCCTGTTATTCTTGATGCATTATTAAAAGATACCGATCATGAATATTTTAATAGTACTAGCTATTGATTGGAAAAAATATGGGAATACATTTTTAATCAATTTAATCTACATATAAATCCGTCCATGACTCACATTTGACCACATACAATGCAAATAGCCTATTCAACAGAAATTATAAAACACATTTACAAAATGGCTATTTTCAATCACTATAACTTATTTTGATCTGTCTTAACAATTCATCACCTCTCCTGAATACCAAATCAAGGCTAAAGAGATTGCAAGTCCACCTTGTATAAAAAATAACCAAAAAAAAAAAGAAAGAGGAAAAATGAGAGAGAGAGATATCCAAGTCCATGTTTTCTGTTATGAGTACAAAATGAACGAAATTTAAGAAATTTAGTAATTTTAGTTGTTGTCACATTTAAAAGTAATTGGTGAAATTATAATGAATATATAAATACTACATTTTGAGATTGTTTGATTTTTTTATTTGTTAAAATTTAGAGAATTTATAATAGAGAGAGAAGTAAAATATGTATTAAAAATATAAAAAATTTATAATTATAATTAAATAATTATCAAATCAAATGTAAAATGAACAGTAAATAAAATTTTAAATTAATACTAAAATAGAAATCATGAAATTTATACGGGCGGACTGTGTAACATGGATTGTCGGGGGAAATGGAAAATAAAAAATATTATCTAAAAGTAGGCGTTGAAAGTGAAGAAGATAGTGTGATGTGATAGAGATAAGATGATGATTAGACACTCACCAAAACTGATGTGTTTTCGAAAGAAAGTCACCTCATCATTTGTTGGTCCACACTTCCTACACCATCATCAACTTTGTTAGGAGTTGTTTGAACTTTTTTATTTTTTTATTTATGAATTTATCTATTCAATAATCACTGTATATTTTAAATTTTAATTAAATTTTCATTGCTCATTTTCACTCATTATAAATTATAAAAATAAAGAACTTTAAATATGCTCTTATTCTAACAAACCTTACAATCAATTAAAAATATATTGAATTTATCAATTAATTTAAATTTGAAATTTTTTACACATAATAATGCAACATTTAACTATATATTTAATGTTACATGAACTCTTACATTATTTTAATCATTACTTTCACATAAAATAATTAAATATTGACACATATACAAAATTTGAATTTTAAATCTAATTATAAACCCATCGTTTTTTAAATTGTTACCAAACAAATGTGCCAGTTTGATTCAATTTATAGTAGTTGATTTATAAAGGAAAATTATAAAGAGGTGAAATGAATAGTGTAGATTTACATAAGTTTGAAATTTGTGATTAGAAATGAGCAGTTGTCAACTCAGTAGTCAAATCAGCGATAAGTGAGATTATAATATATTCTGATAAAGAAGATTAAACATGGACAGTTAGAAAAATAAATAAGTATAACCATTGATCAATCGAATTGAAGAAAAATGATCTCATGAGTAACTATTACTTATGACAAGGAGTAATTATGTTTTATTTATAGTTTAAACTGTTTGGTAGTTGATCATGAACCATCAAATTTATCGATTTGTTAGTATTCTTTTTATACAAATTAGGATTTAGGAGATAGTAGAAGGATAAGTGTCATTCAAATTTGAAAGACTTTTGACTAGTTGTCATTTTTTTATTTTTCAAAATAAATGCTCCAGTGAACTGATGCAATCATAATTGACTTTAAAAAGAAAAAGAAAAATAAGAAAGAACAAAAGAACCAAAGAAGGAAAGAAAGAAAGGAAAATCTAATAAAATGATCCACGTAATAATTTATAATGATTCCTCCGAAAGCCTAAAGCTTAGGCTTCCTAATGCACGATCAGTGTGTGAGAAGGCACAAGTCTGAAGCACCCACATAGCGCACAAGCTTGAATCTAAACATAGTTTTTTTTTTTAAATACAAGGAGATGTAGGCGTAGGTGTGGTTCGAACTTGAGATTTTTGGTTGAAACTGTGAGCATCTTAACTATTAGAGTACAATTCGAACGACCATGACACATTTTTTAAAAACACAACTTAAAAATTGATTGTTTATGACTGGTTATTACAGACGCACAAGCACCAAAAATTTTTGATCCCCTATCCCTACTTTTTTTGTACTTCTTTTGTTTTTGACCCTTAATTCCCAATAAAATTGAAAAATATTTAAAAAAAAAAAAAAAATTCACTACCTACGATTGTGGACCAAGAAGGAAATCAAATCCACTCCGCGACTAATGACTCACATTGATAAATCACGGACAATAGTACTAATAAAATCTAAAAAGAGTGATGTACTTAATTGGTCACTCTGTATTGGCTGTTTGTAGATATCTAAATCCACCACATTGCTTGCATATAAACAAACAACCAATCAAAAATTGCCAATTAATTCATATCACTCATTCATGTCAGATAAACATACTTCGTTAGAATTACTTTAATAATAATGACTTTTATTTTCATTGGAAAATTAGTCAATCCGTCTTATTACCATCACTACAAAGCACATAAGGGTAAGAGAAAATTGCATAGAATAGACTAAAAAAATCTGATGGTTTAGGAGCATGAAAAATAAGATACTCTACACTAATAAAAAACTCATGTGTGTTTAAGAACTTCATTTTAATAGTAAATTTGACTCACTGTATCCTCAGGTTGATTCTTGATTTCTCCAATCGAGTAAGGTATTTGGAGTACCTGAAGTTTGTTATGATTAGACAATGTAGAGGGATAACTAAAAAAAGGGGAAACGATAAAAATATCCTTGATTTTAAAGTGTAAAATCAAACCTTGATTATTAATTACTAATCCAGTATGTATAACAATCATGATAAATGCTCCCAATGATTCAATCTTGGACTTAGCCCATGATTGGCTCATGACCAATCATGATAACGTCTCTATGAAGAAATTACGTTTATTCCTTTAATCTAGATCGTTTAAATTTTGTTCAAACTTGAGATTTTTGTCTAAGTGGATAATTAAAGTTTTAGCCACTTGTAGATCCTACCGACAATTTTTCTTTGGGTATTTTCTTTGACAAAAATTTATCTACACGATTAATTTCTCAAACAAATATATTAATGATGGTGGGACACCATTCTAAAGGAGACTACATTCTCTTTTTAAAGGACAAAAAATTTCCTTTCTCTAGTATTTATTTGTAATAATATCTATTTTTCTTAAAAATTGTCACGTAACCTTCGTCTAGAGGGACCACATATACCCGTTTTCTTCTACTTTGTGTCTATTTTCTCTCTATCGAAATTATCTCAATTCTCAGAACACATCTTCGTGTATGTAATTTGAAAATGTGTTTTCACTTTCACCACTTATTGATATCAATCAATTATTTTCTTAAAACTACTTTTCAATATGGAATTTGTCAAAAAAATGTTTAATGACAACAACATAGTAGAAGTGGGGTTGGACCCACATACACAGAAGGTCATATTTGATTGAACATCGAAGTCTTGTTGTTAATAATTGGTAATTAAAGAAGGGGACACGCTAACTTCACGTGGGCTTGGGCCCGCGCGTTCCCTAAAAGTTGCGCTATCTCACGCGCCTTATCTTTCCCATAATCTTTCATGAATCTGTTCTGCCTTCTTTATTTATTTTATTCTTTTTTATTTTTTTGTTTTCATCCTATTATTATTGTTATTATTTTTTGTTTTATTTAATAATAATAATGAAATAAAACTTGTAAGAAGATTTTTCTATTCCATTCTTGAGTACACGACTCTCTACCCACAGTTTTTGCATCGGAATAAACTAACATAACTAAACATTTGCATGTGAGCCAGACACTTATGCCCACGAGTTACCCACGTGTGAACAATTGAACCGGCCCTAGCTAGATGTGTAAATCGGTTGAACTATTTGACAAACGTTAACGTCCGTCAAGACTACTGGTGTAAATAAATTTCGATTAAAAATATACAATCCATCGCTAAACTTTTTTTTTTTTTGGCAACCCAATCCATTGCTAAATATATACACTTAATCAATATAATGTACTAGAAATATATGGCTTGTAATTTTTTAGATTAATTAATGTTAATTAAGTAGACCAACTTGTTTCAACAAAGAAAAGTGAAACTCTATGTGCTACTCATTGCATGGCTCTCGATGTATAATTTCGCTTGAAAATTTTCTAACAATAACATTCTAGTGTCATTACAATACTAAAATATAATATGATATTAACTGTTAATGATTAGTGATATTGTTACATTAGGTATTATGACATATCACCCATGTTGCTTGAATGCTACTGTTGAACATTGTACACGCGTCAATGTAAATTGTCATCTAGGTATAACGAAGAGATGCGTACCAATAATTGAAAGAAGTAAAAAAAAAAAAAAAAGATAAAAATATAGCAAAAGTTACAAATGAGACAATAATATCACTTAATTCATAATATACTTTGTAAATATTTACAAACCTTTGCATCCTATATTAACATAATCTAGAAAAAGAAAATGAAAAAAAAGTAATAATATCACAAAATTCCGTAATTCTTCTACGAATTAGCTGCACTTAACAAGCCCGTAACCGAGTAAAAACAGAGGGTTGGGTGGATTTTTCGTATTCAAATATATATATTTTTCTCCTAATGCTAATTAGAAAATTATTATTAAAATTAACTAATTAATTAAATTAACAGGTTGCTGGACGTTGGCGAATGGATTGAAGAAGTGTGGCTTAGAAACCATAGAAAATGGGCTCTTCGCCGGAATTTCCCCGCCGGCGGGTGCAGCGCCGCCGCCGATCCTTTCACAAGAAGGACACATGGCCAGCGTGGCGGCCATATAAAAGGGCTGCGCTACCAGTTTCAGTGACTTCAATTCTTGTAATTCCTTCTGCAGTCTTCCGTTCTCTTCTTTCAGTGTTTCACAGCATTTCTTCAAGAACTCACAATCCACCTCTGTTTGCTTCAGCTTCGTCCTGAATATTATCAAACACACGATTAAGATTCCTTCAAAAATTCAAGATTTCGATTTTCACACTATTTTTGCATGGATGGTAACAATTTGTGTGCACGTCACGTGAGAAGCACGTGTTTGAACGACTGAAAAGACTGAAGATGGTTGGTTAGAAGTTAGACGAGACCTGGCCCTTCGGTTTTGGAACCACACCTCAACTTGTCTTGGCCTCAGATGTAACTCTCGTGCCAATTCTTGCTTTTGTTTCTGATCAATCAAAAGTTATGATCAAAAGTTAGCAAGATTCTTGATCATAAAATTCACAAATTAAATAAATACAAAATTAATAATCAACATATTTTAGCTGCAACTAATCTTCAAGGTCGACTTTTTAAAACGAACCTTTTGGGGAAACAATAAGTCAAAGAATATGGAATAACGTATTAGACTAATTCAAATCCTGATCAGAGAGAGAGAGAGAGAGAGAGAGAGAGTTACAGGATTAAGAGTGGTGTGTTGCTTGAAGCTTTCCTCTAAAAGGGCAGATTGAACTTTTGTGAGTCTAAGTTTCTTGCGTCCATTAGAACCATCATCGTCTTCATCAGCAGCAGAGACTCTTTCTCTGATGATCTCTACCTCTTCACTTCCAGTTTCCCTCTCTCTCTTCACACTAAGATAAGAAAGAGATGAGACGGTACTGTCTTGACGATAAAGATCATCCTTCAACGTCTGATCACTGAAAAACTTGTGATCATCGTGATGAGAAATATCTAATTTTTTCACGGTGGTCGTCTGGTCATGATCGTAGTAGCCCAGATCGCCGGAGTTAAGGCTGAGAGTTAGTGATGGATCAGGTTTTTTATTATTACTACCAAATTTAAGCGATGGAGTTAGGGATTTGTGCTCAGTTGGCGATGAAATCCCTAACCCTAAAACCAGGCCCGTGTTGCAGAGATCGTTATAACCCATTTACTTTGGCAAAGAAAGAAAGCGAAGAGAAAGGATTGGTGATTTTTGGTTGGGAAAGAAAGGGGGTGTTGTGGGTTGTGTGTATATATGTTTGGAGAGATTGAAAAGTAATATGAGAGAGAGAGAGATTGCTCTCTTTTTCTGAAAGAAAAAGGAGGACAAGGGGTGGGGTGGGGTGGGGTGGGTGCACATATGATTCTTAATCAAACAAACGAAAGATGAGGGAGGAATATATGGGTGTGCACAGAATGAGGGGAACTCCCTCTCTCTCTCTCTCTCTCTCTCTCTCTCTCTCTCTCTCGCGTATATACGTATGCATTTCTGGAAAGGCATAAAGTTTACATAGTTGTTTAATTTTTTGATTGATATTATTTAGTTAGAGTGGAGATCAATCCAGTTAGCATCACTATATTAGAAGATGAGTTGATATATATAAATATATGTGGTTTTTATTTATTCAATGACTAATAAAGAGATAATAATTATACCGCAGGCCAATATTCAATCTAGATAAATAAAATTATTTGTAATTTTATCGAATGAGATGTTGTCACGTTAAAAATCGAATTGATCCCCCCCTCCACCCACGGCTCTCAATCACTCTTGTGCACATATATGGATTCCCGGAAGGCGTAAATTTACATGGTGGCCCAATTTTATTATCTAATTTTATGTGGTCAAACTCTCAACCAAGAATGTGGGAAGCTCATTTAAATAAAAATAATTGGATCACATGAGTCCCTAAGATATATAGGCAATCTCACAACGTAACATTATAGGTGTATTAAAAAATATTAATTATCACATGTTTACATTTTGCAATGTGTGGTAAATTTTTAAAAACTATTTTAAAATTTTGTCGTCAAAGGGCGCCATTATTATTATTATTATTATTATTATTATTATTATTATTATTATTATTATTATTATTATTATTTGACTTACTGATTTTTCTTTCTTATCTGCCCCCTCACCCCCGCCCCCCCAAAAAAAAAAAAAAAAAAAAACATTGCGTTCAAAGTCTCAAAGTCAGGAGGGGGTGTGTTTGTCCCAGGATACCTACCAACCAAGCCAAAGGGCCACCAATGCTGGCACAAATTTCAACTCTATTGCTTTTAGAAAATAATAGTATGCGACTTTTGCAGTGTAACTAAAATGCGTTACAGTTGGTTACAAAGTGTGAAAAAACAATCAACTCAAAGTATTTATCAACTTAGAGGAATTGGGCGCAATTAGGCAAGTATAGGCATGAAAAATGCGTGCCCAGGTATGAAAGGCATGACATGAATAGAATTAATCGTGCGTTGTAATTTGATTTTTGAAGATCCAATTGAAACTAATCCCAAACTAAAAACTCAACTAAAGTACTAATTATATTGCCCTATATCGTATATTTTATCTCATATATGAGAAACAAGGAAGAGGAACGAGATATCAAAAAAAAATAATAATAATTGACGGCATGTCTAAAAAAAACATGAAAAATTGTATTATTATAAAATTAATGAAGTAAAATTATTTAGTGTGTGTATACACGTTTTTACCTATTTTTGGTATGCATTTTGATAGTTTTGATCACTTACCCCCATGTGAGTAGATTAAAGTTATGTGGCATACCATGTAGGAGGGAGTAGACTTTAATCTACCCACCCCCTCTTACATGGCATGCCACATGACATGCCATGTAGAAAGGGGTAGACTTTAATCTACCTACATGGGAGTAGATGATCAAAACTATGCATTTTGGCAAAGTTTGATATTGCTATCAAAGCCAACTTCTACCTCTCAAAGACGAAGAAGAAACCATTTTAGGTGTTCTATAAATTTTAAAAGAATTGCTTATAAAAGAAAATACTTTATTTGACAACAGAATTTGAGAAGCACTGAAAGGATAGCTTTTCAAATAGTTTTTCGAACATTTATTTACAAAATTCTAACTTTGATTGTATCTCATTTTTCTAGTATATTACAAGTGTACAAATATAATTTTTGTCTATTTATTTATTTATTTTTTAAATCAAAGGTGGTTTATTCGTTGCTGCGTCTTTCAAAATGCCATTGGTTTATGTCTATTTATTTTTTATTATATTAAAAATTGAGAAATCGAATTGTTGCACAAGAACGCACATAATGTCAATTAAATTTATTTTATTTTGAAATTATTTAGATTATAATGTGCAAAACAATTATGTAATTATACTGTTAATTACTACTCTATAATTTATGAAATTTAATATTAATTAATAAATTAAGGATGATAAACCAATCGTTTAGTATAATATTAAAATAACTATATATTTATTGAAATTAAAATAAAATAAAATTAATACAATACTTATAATATATTTCTAAATTGCAAGTGATAATGCCTTTTTACGTAATAATTATTCTATATTAACACGGTAAACAAAACATTTACAATTACCACAAATTTATTCAAATCACATATTTTACTTGGTACACCACATTTTAATTGCACTAAGTTTCTTCATGTTTATTTATTACGACAATTGCATCCCTCAAATAAATTTTTTGTTTTTCACAGTTAATCTTTGTTAATTAACACACTTGCTTTGTAAATAATGACATAAATCTAATTGATTATATTAGCATTGTTCAAAGTTTATACATAATTTATGCATTTCAATATTCGCTATTATTTATGTTTTAGAAAATTTTAGGCATAAATACTTTTTTTGACACTTAATTGAATTTGTAAACAGTAACTTTTAGTATAAAAGAATTTACTACTAGTGAAAAATTAATGATAAAAAATTAAATAAGGGAAAAGTTAAGGATACAATTACAAAATTAAGTAAACATTAAGGACCTTTTAAATAATTAAAAAGGTATGCAGTAAACAAAAATGGTCTTCTTATTTAAATGTTATTTTTAAAATAAACAATACTTCTAAAACATAATATGCCAAACACTTATATGTAGTTTGTAGTCTCCTATATAGAGGTTTATATTATTGATTATAGTCCCCTGCATAGGGGTTTGTATTCTTGATTTCGGTGTACTGAGTTTCAAAATGATATATATCTATGTATTTATATTGTTATAATACAAATTATAATTGTACTTCAAAATATATATATATATATATCAAATAAGACATTTAAATAATTTGAGTTTTAGATATTTCAAGGTTAAAATTGTAAAATGATGAACTAATTGGTAAACTAACCTGAAAGTGTATCATTACTCTTTTTCTTTTTAGGAGTAATGATAAACTTCCAGATTGATTTACCAATTAGTTCAGGGGCTCTGAATTAATATAAAAGGTAAAACTGTTAATTAAGGCATTTAAATAATTTAAACTTTAAATATTTCAAAATTAAAATTGTAAACTAATAAACTAATTTGTAAACTAATCTAAAAGTGTAGCATTATTATTTTTTTTTAGCACAACATGAGAGGTTTTTGTTCCCCCTTCTCTCTCTAGTACAACATATCAAACTAAACCTTCGTTAAAATTCTTGGATCCATCTGTAGCGGTAGATGCATGATAACACGTGGGGCATAAGAGTGTATGCCTAGAACGATGGGCTAGAACAGTGTTATCATTATTTGATGAAATTAATGCGTATTTTTCCTTGTTAACCATATTCCCGTTCTGAAAAAGCTTCACAGAAAATGTCAACCACGCAGGTCTCAAACTAGAAAGGGGCTGAAAAACAAAAACACAAATTTCAAAGTTGCAAGTAATAAGCTGCTGAAATTAAACAACAAAAGTAAGAAAAGTTTTCTTTAGATAAGATTTTTACATTATTTTCTCATGTCGGTCTTCAACCAAAACTAGAACAAATTATTTGACGCGGGACATGGGTTAAAGTTTAGGGATCGATTTTTAGAGGACGTAATTCTCACAAGGAATTTACAAAGCCATGCATGTCCCCCCAAATTAAAGCAGAGAGAATCTCTCCATTAACGTCTAAAAGGAAACATTCAAGTGATACAAGAATGAAGAAGTCATCCATAAAACTATAAGGTGATTCGGTTCAATGATCAATTCTCGAGAGACACTAATCCTAGAGAGAATTTACAAGAAACTCCCCAGAGCGAACAAAATCGTCCCACTGACGTCTTTAAAAAACGGCACGTCCGTAATAATACCAAATTGACCAGGTGACGTAGCCAAGGAGAAAAAATTGAATTAAGACGATAATATGGATATCATGATAGCGTTAATTAGAGGAGTTTTGATAAGAGTGGGAGCTAGAATAAGCATTTAACTTTGATTTTAATTTGCACCTTTTTTTTTTTCCCTTTTCCTTTTTATTTCTCCTAAGGGGTTCTACACTTGATCTCCAACAACTTATTGCAGGTATAAATGTTTAAACCGAGCAGAGAGAGAGAGAGAGAGAGAGGAGTTTTTTAAATTGTTTTCATGCCCATATATATATTTTCCCCAAGTTGTGTTATATGTTATGTTGATGCAGGTCCTATAAGCCCGATAATTGAAATTCACTAATAGAGACAGTTATTTATTCTTAATTGGTTCACTTAACAGGTAAGGCCTAACACAAGGCGCTAGAAAATCTTAAATAGAGATAAAATTACCGCTTCATTGATCGTTGTACACTACATCAGTTTCTAAACTCTTCTTTACAAAGAGATTTGTTCTTATTTATCGTCATCTAGTAATTTAATTGCACTTTCAGTGTGCGCCATTATGGCACCTTCCATATGTAGCATTCTTATACACTAACATAGACTAGTAAGTGTCATAGCGACACCCTAAGAAAGTGTTAAAAAGTTTTTCATATATATCATTATCAAAGAGTGTAAGTAATTTTCAAAGCTAGCACTTTCTTCCTAAATTTATTGGGGACGTTTTTCAAATTAATTGAGGCATTTCCATCACCCTAAAAGAATCACTTCATTAATAGCGACATGGATTATCCAATTACGTATATAAATTTTGCTCCTCCAAATTAAGAAAACAAATGATTTTGACTCGCTGTCAATTTCATGCAGCCTCCCATAAGATATAAATTTAAGGTGTTCCCACCAGTAAGACCATCAAGATGAATAATGCCAAAGTATTATGGATATTTCTAAAAATTTATACTTTTTTATGTTCTAACAAATAATATAAACGTACTTTTGAACCTTTCCCACTAATTACTTTTGTATGTATCGCCCACTTAAGAAATGCTAGACCATCATGAGATAATAAACAAAATTTCCAACTCGAATCCTACATGTCAAACACATCCCAGACGATTGTGGAGGACATAACGTAATAATTCCATAATAGAAAATAAAGCACTTTGTTTCTTAATACGTACATTGATCACTATTTCTTATCCAGTCTGTCTTTCCGTCCCTTGTGGAAGATAGAATGGATTGTCCACTAGAAATGTTGAAACATGGGGATGGAGATAGGCACCATCGAGTGATGGATTGCTTCATTACTTTCTTTGTTTGTACTTTCTTGCGTGGGAAAGTAAAAAGAAAAGAAAAGTATGGAAGAAAAAGACAACTTGGGTAGTTAATCTGATGAAGTTAGGATAAATACTATGGTACACGAACATGAATCAGGATCTTTGCTTAACTCTAAAGTTGATGAGGATAAGCCGGGGACCCACTATTTTGTTTTTCAATTGTGCGTCCACTAATTTGTATGCTTGTAAAATACATACAGTAATAAACATTGTCGGGTACGATGATTGAAATTTTAGGTTATGATGAGGTGTGCCCGGGGTTTAAAATTTCAATTCTAGACCTAACTTTTCGTCTTTTTTACATTTTTGTCTCTAGCTATTTCTGCAAACGCGTCTTTGAACACTAGTTTTTGTGACAGTGCAATTAGGAAAAATGAATTAAACAAGCCTCTTAGACATAATACTTGTACTCACCATATGAATAACATAATATAATTAATTTTTTTTTTTTTGCAAACAAATAAAATAATATAATATAATGTGATAAAATCATAGTAATTATCTTTGATGAGATTAGGTGAGACAATAGATGCTTGACATTTGTCAAATCTAAATTTTGCAAATTGTTATGCATGTACTCGGAAATATATTTAATTTGTTTGTATTAATTATATGAGGGCGTGTCTCTTTTCTTATTAACTTGTTAGTTTTATGATTTTATGATATTATTATTGGACTTTTTATTTTGGCATTTGTTGATTAACTGAAATTTAAGTTTCAAAGGTAGGCTTCTTTAATTTTTTTTTTTTAAACAACAAGATACTTTCTAATTTTTAATCCAATAACTTTCATTAAATCTTTTTCAAAATATGATGTCTCAGTAACCTCTATTTTCAATGTGAAACATATAACAAAAGAATTTTTGGTACCGTTTAAATGTTGACGC
>CAVNYN010144343.1:1952-17126 GCA_963692815.1 Nyctanthes arbor-tristis
ACTCTTGGGCATCGCTACTGGTGCTGTCTACCCATTTTGAATTGTATTTGTATTGTTTTGTGGTACTACGACCTTGCTATGTGGTCTTGTCCACTTGTACAATTGTATCGTATGGCTTACAGGTAAAGGCTAAACTAGTGATGTGCCCGAGCTTTGATGATCTTTCTTTCCTTATTTTGCGTGGGCCAATACATGTTGTTATTCACTGAGTACTTTATACTCACCCCCTCTTTTCTAACATCATGTAGGTACTAAATTAAAGCTATGTGGCTAGATCATCCCAAAGGAGAAAGAGATACATGTATGTGATCGAGGCTTTAGTGCGTGACCAAGGTTTTGTTGTGGGTAGCCGCAATAGTTATTGTAAAATGATATTAAATATAATAGTGTTTGAATGGTATTTGTAAAATCTCCCTTTGATTTTTGGACTTGAGATACGTGTGTAAATGCTTCTGCTATTGTTGAAATTAGGGGCGTGACACCCGATCTGAGTCCGACTACTATTGTTTGCAGCAGAGGGTGGCAGCCCCGATTTGAGTTCCCATTGAACAATAGGTGGTGGACGGCGACTTGGAGTGCCTGCGGCGACCAGGAAGGTGGCGAGCAGCGACAGTAGGTAGATGTGCGTAGACGGCTACTGGGGAGAAGATTTTGAGATGAAAAAATTGAAAGTGAGAAAGAATTAGGGTTTGAGTGGTTGTAGGATTAAATAATGTGTAATTTTAATAAATTAAAAAATATATTAAAATTAATAATGATGATAACGTGATTTTTTATTTAAATAATAATAAAAGAAAAAAATAAAATAATAAGGGTGTTTTTGCAATTAAAAAGAGTAAAATTACAATTATTTCTAAGATAGATGTATATTTCAAAACCCTATTAAAAAGGGGTGTATCATCTAATTTTCTCTCATTACTATTATATTACTAGATATTTCACCCATGCGTTATACTGGAAGAACAACAATTATATAAAATTCCAACAACATCAAAATAACACTTAAATAATGAGACATCAACATACTTGGTCAAGTTTTAAAAAATAACTTTTATGCTATAACATGATTTTTTTTTACTTTGATCCAGTTCGAGTCTAATAAGACTTCTTGCATGATACTTTTAAAATTTAATATCTCTGTATGTGTGTGTGTGTGGTTTTTGGGTAAAATGTTAAACAAAAGAGAGAACTGCCCAAACAATATTCATTAATTAATAATGACTTTTTCCCAAAAATATATAATTAGCATTCATTAATTGTTAGGTAATGATGATCCCAAAAACCAAAAATTTAATATGAGTTATTTTCAGAATGTACACACAATTTGAGGGTTTTTTTTTTTTTTTATCACGTAGGTATTCTAGATAGGACATAATGATTTTTCCAGTTATCTTCTCATCGTTCTACTTATTGTAATAAATTTTTCCTTTTTTCCAAAGTTGTAGCTAAGGATGGAGCTTCTTCCAACAGACCCCAAGAGTAGTGGTTTAAAGGTTTAGACTGTAGCAAAACAAAATTCTTAATGATTTGCTACTACATTGTGTATAAATTATCCAATACAAATCAACTACATCCATTATCTCATCCACAGTCTTCATCTGCATAATTTTAAAGTCAGATTGTTGCTAAATCTTAAACCCATCAGCCTCTTAACATCTGTCAATTGAAAAAAAACATATAGTGTCATTAATGGATGGAAATACATAAAGTATTAATCCAATTTAGTTACAAAATAATAAAAAGTAACGTATATAATAAATTGTGAACTATATAAGTAGAATCTGTGTTTGGGATGAAGATATACATAATCACTACTACCTACTAGCTAGAAGTCAACTAGCAAATAAGTGATCATGTCTGTTGAAATTACAATACATGATCCTATTCGATAGATCAATAGACTAAAAAAAATACAAAGCATCTAGAAATTCAATGAACCGATCGACTTATCACAACAAACTCCTATCTCAAACCATTTGAATATAAGTAATAGACCAAATTCTAATAGAATTTAAAAAAGCAGTAGGCAAAAAATGAAATAAGAACTAAAAAGAGGGACTAACATTGCTTCAAATGAGCGATTAATCTAAATATATTTCAAGAAGAGGGTGCTTTCTCGATGCTACAAAACGATGTGCATGTGCGGCTGTCCCAACTCCTATTTTTTGGCAAGTAGGAGAGCATGCAACGTTCGTTTAAAACCCTACAATTTCAACACAAACGTCACACTAAATCAAAACCCTACTATTTAAACACAAGAAACTCGATTAGCGAAGCACAAAAAATTATGAAGAATATATGACAATCTGTGTAATCCGTAAAAAATACATGTATTCAATTAAAAAAATAGAATTATTATTTTTGATTCAAACTTTAACATGATAGAAAATAAATCAGAACACAGAAAAATAAAAAATAAGAAAAAAATAAAATAGAGAAAAATAAAGGACGATATGATATTTATATGTAAAGAATAGAGAGAAAATTGTTTAGATCTTCTATTTAAAATATGATGAAAAGATAAGGGAGATACAGTCAGACAGAAAGGGAATCATTTAGATTTTCGATTCAAAAAATGTCATTCAAATTTTCGATTCAAAATATTATGAGAGGATAAAGGAGATCGGAAGAGCGTCGTGTATAGATAAAAGGATATGACAGAGATACAAATCGAAAACTGAAATAATATTAAGAAAAATAAGACTTTGTGTTATAAGTGATGTCACCAGTAGAGGGAAAAACTAGGATAGACAAGCTTCTTTTATTATTATATATAAATATAAATTATTATTATTTAAAACAATTAAACAATAAACTTTCTCTACTTATTCTTTTCATTTTTTCTATTTTTATTTTCTTTATTTTTTATTTTTGGACAAAAACACATTATTATTTATTGTCTGGTTTGGTCCAACTTTTGTACTCATAAAAATTGATATATGAGATGTAATTTTACCACTTAATAATAATCTTTAGAATTTCTATTTAAGAAGAAATTATTAATTATTTTTTTTATATATGTTAATTTACTTAATCTAATTGTATAGTTGATTTGATACAAAAATTTTAATTTTAACATTTATACAAATGAATTTAGTTCACTTATACATTCTTTTAGATTTTAAGTTGATAGTTGTATTATTTCTAAGTTCAAATCTAAGTGCATGTTTGGTTCTCATTATTTGTTTAAATGTGAGGAAATTATAATGAGTAGACATGTAGAATGTGTATTGGAAATGTAAAAATGTGTGAAATCTGTAGTTGTAATTGAGCAGTTGTCAATTCAAATGTAAAATCAATAGTGAGTAAAATTATAATTTGGGTAAATAATGAGAATCAAACAAACTCTAAGTTATCACTATATTAGTCATTGAAATATGGCCTATCGAGGTGAAAATTTGTTGACAAATTAATTATAACGTCAAAATGCTGACCACACTCAAACAAAAAGCTAGCTATGTCCATGTGGTATGGTATAAAATTCTTAAAATATTTGATTATTTTTTTAAATTTTTTACTGAAAAATATATTTACATCACACTTTTTAATATTTACACCACATTTTTATTAAAGTAGAGATCCTTAATTCTTATTCTTTGTAATAATTATATCCTTAACAGTATCTACCATAATTTTTTCTTGAATTATTCATTTATTTATCATCTCTTATTCTTAACGACGATATATAAATTAAAAAAAAATTTTGTTCTTTTTTTACACAAAAAATTGTTTATATAATTCAAATTTTTATAAAATATGTAATTTGATTTTTATAAATTTTATTTTTTACTTATTTAAAAAATCTATAGGAAGCTCTCACAACGGAATTTTTAAACAAAAATACTGGTCATCATTTAATCAAAGATATCACAATTAATAAGAAAATTAAAAATAAAATTATGACAATAAATAAGTTAATCATGTAAATGCCAAATGTCGAAATAAAAAGGATATTGAATGCAATTATATTGTAGTGTAGTTAGTAAAAAAATGTAATGCCAATATAATTGCCCAACACCCACCACCCGCCACCTTCCAACTCCTATCCCCAACACCCACCACCAGTCCCACACCACCTAAATGTCAGCTGCTGGAATCTGGCGGTCTGTTGTCGGATTAAGGTGTTTCTTTTTTGCTTTTTTCTTTTTTCTTTTTTTTTTGTAATAAATTTTTTTAGTGAAGTGTGCTACATATTAAACAATATGTGTTACATGTAGAACAATCTATATTATGTGCATTACAAGATTTGTTATATATGTGACAAGCTTTGTTATTATGTGCGTAAAAAGGTCTATTAGATTTCTAGCATGCTATGTTACATGTGTAACAATATATATTTAATAATCTATGTTATGAGTGTAACAATGTCTCCTATGTATATAACAATCTATGTTATTTGTATAAGCGTCAAGTTATTTTATTTGTATAACAAGTTATGTTATTTGTACAACAAGCTATGTTATGAGTATAAATTAAATAATTTGGATTATGTGTGTAACAATCTATATATTATGTGTGTAACAATCTATACTATTTGTGTAACAAGAAGATATGCCTCTTCCGAAAATCAAATACTTCGGAAGTCGATGGTAGATTCAAGTATTTCGAAAGTCAGCAACAGATAAACACTTCCTAAGTTGATGGCACATAAAATCAAATACTTCCAAAGCCGATGACATTTTAGAATCAAATACTTTTATGACCTTTTTTTCCCCTTTTTTAGTTAATGACTTATGTAGAGCCTTTTGAGTTGCTGAGGCTGTTGGATGTTAGATTATTTATATTTCCAAAATTTTTAGTTAATATAATTCCACTAATTTCTCAGGAGACGAGAGTATTTAGTTATGTCTGACATGTTTGATATCATTCTTATAGCCATTATCCATTATAAAAATTTCAAAATTGCAAACTTTTTCTATTCACGTTAGCGCCGCCACCACAAAACTCTTTCTTATGGTACATTGTCTATGAATTCTGTAAAAGATAGTATGCAGAATAATTATGAAATCAAAAGGATGACTTCAAAGTATGCATATGGGCTGGTTCAAATGACACACTAACGTTTATTTTAGATTAAAAAAAGGTAGAAATAAGAACAAATGGTAACTGGTAAGGAGATCATATTACAACAAAAAAGTGCCAAACTGCTAAGAGAGCAAAAAGAGCTAGATCTTGGTGTCAATCAATGGTGATGTACTCTTCGTGGAGAGTGCTTATAACATGTTGGAAATCTTCTTACTGAGTGAATTATTGTGGTGCCTCATACCATATTTCTGGAAACATTGAGTTGTCTATTGTTCAGTAAAATATGTGTGTAATCCGCAACTGTACGGGTTGAACAAGTCATATAGTAAACAATGAGTCCAGATTATCATTCCTACGAGGAAAGATTTAAGTATTGAATACCCAACTCATACTCTAGTTGAAACACTCGAAATTTGGATTTTGTTTTAGATAAAAAATAAATAGAAGTAAAACTAATAAATAAGCAATTAAGAATGAACAGGTGATTATAAAAGCTTCTTCAAGATATTATGAACTTGGGACTCACAATTTCACCCCTATTGATTCCTCTAGTTATCAGTTTATTGATTCAACAAAAACTAATCCTAGTTAACGATCGAGTTTCACATAATTACTACCCCTCTCGAAGCTAGTTAATCCTACTAAATTAGGCCCAATCACCTATCACTAAGTGAACACATAAACAACCCTCTTAAGTACATTAATAATAAGAAACTCATGCAAATATCTAAGGCTGTGCAAACGGGCTTCGGTCCTGGGTTTTTAAAGGACCAAGACTGGACCAAACATCTTCGGTTCGGTCCCGGTCTCGGCCCCAAAAATGGCAAGCCCAAACGGTTTCGGTCCTGGTTCGGGCTCGGGTAATGAATTCGGTTTTTTTGGGCTTTTCCGGGCTTGTGAAAAAATTTTCTATAGACTTAGTAACGTAAAAACACATATAAACAAAGTTTAGAACAAACAAATAGAAGGGTTTTATGTACAACAAAAGTATTAACATGCCTCCGTAAGGTAGAAGTACTAGACTTACTTGTATTTCTCATTTTTTTATTTTAACAAATCTAAAATTATTAAATATTTGAAATATGTATCCTAAATTCGAAAATAAAGGTGAAAATCATAAATATTATATCTACTTTATAATTTTAACAATGTTATGATACAATTTTGATATTTTTAAAAGGCAAAAGATGGATGATTCCAACTTTATTATACATTTATGGGGATTAAATATTACAAAAATGATGTAATTGTCAAAAATAAATAACATTTACCACTTAAAATAAAAGCAAGAAAATCCATTTTACACTTTTTACCAATAAAAAAACCACTTAAATAAATTTGAAGATGTATAAGCACAATTCTCCACGTGTATATATAAATAGATATATTTTATATAATAATAGCATATAACTTAAATAGAGTCAACAAACATATTATAAATCTGAATAATTTTCTTTAACTAAATCTTTACAATGTTACAAATTCTAGTAACATTATATATTAATATAATTGTTCTTGGCTATTGCTTAAAAAATAATAAAATAATGATGATTTTTAAATAAGTTTATTGGTCAAAAAATTCCAACTTGAAAAAGAAATTTAGTGGTATTGCTTTAATTTTTTAACTGTCCCACATTGTTGTAAAAAAGTAATATGACTAGAGCTTATAAATAAGACGGGCCTTTGTGCAAGTGACTATATAAAGGAAATTTTGTGGACTTTGAGGCAAATTAATAATTGTCTTGGTCCTTTATATTTAGTTTTAAGTTAAATGATTGTTTCACATTGAAAGTTTTGTAAAAAGGTAAAATAATTGGGGCTTATAAATAAGATGGACTTTTGTGCAAGTGACTATGTAAAGAAAATTGTTTTGATTATTACCTCTTAGGTATTATGAAAAGTGAAAACTGGGTTTTAATTTATATATTTAAAAAAACAAAAAAGAAAAAGGTCAGCCGGTCTTTGACCGGGTTTTTAGGTTTTCAAAAGAAAACCCAGGACTGGACTGGAACGGTCATTTTGGCCGCAAAGCCCAGACTAGACCGGCCTGTTCGGTCCGATTTCGGGCCTGTTCAACCGGTCCCCTTTTTTTGCACACCCTTACAAATATCCCCAAAGTTCAGTTCACGTGATCGCACTAACCACAAACATATCTCTTTATCTTGTCTCGATCTTGTCCTTTATCGCCTAATCTAATTTATGTATTCCTCTCTCGAGTTCAACACAAACCCAACAAACATTTACAAATTCGCGTGCCAAATTGGTGAAAGACATACAAAACAACGATAAAAAATTAACTAGAAATCAACTTTTAGACATTGAATTAACGAACAAATAACTAGGGTTCACAAATGGACTACATCATTTGTCCCAAGAAAAATAATTAGTTATTCATAAAATTGATAAAATTAAGCACAAAAGACTATTGCACCAATATTCTTCAATCCAAAACTCCTCGTCAAAAACCATACTAAACTTCAATAATAATCTCAAAGAAACTAAGTAATTTGAAGTGTATGTGAATGTATATGGGGTGTTCTTTGAATACAAGCCTAGGCCCCTTTTATAAGGTCCAAGAAAACATAAGAAAAGAGCAAAATTCGTGTAATAGATTTGCCACAAAAAGAGTTCTAATTAAAATAGGAAAATAAAAAAAAGTTCGCGCCGCATGGACTGCCTGGCCAAGATTCTGCCCACATTCTGGTGGTATCGTGCGGGAGCATGGATGGAATGGTGCGCTCGCACAAACCTTCTACCTATATTCTGGTCCAGACATAAGGCCGCATTGACGGCCGCATAGAGGCCGCATACCCCTTTTGCCCACTTTCTGCCTGCGCATGTGGCCGCATGGCCGACATGCCATCCAACGCCTCAATTGTCTTCCTTCATCTTTCAATTTCATTCACTTTGGCCCTCGAACTTCGTAATTTGCACTAAAGTTATCCGAATTCACCCAATTTGACTTCCTCTTGGAATTTAACCTACAATTCTCCAACTTAAACGTAAGTACGAACTTTTAAACATAAATTCACATAATTAACAACATATTTAGGGAATTTAAACACAACAATTAACTACCTATCATCTATACTCACCACAAGAAAATGTGCCATTGGTGACAAAATTTTAGTAACAGAACTAATTCCATTACTGTTAACAACAAAATAGTGACGGAGCGCGCATAGCCACAGAATTAGTAATGGAATCATTTTGTTGCTATTTTTTCGTTACCAATCCATTACTGAATAGTAACATATTAGTAATAGAACACGAATAGCCACAGAATTAGTAACATAATCATGTATGTTACTAGTTTTTTCATTCCCAATCCATTACTGAATAGTAACGGAAACAATTTCTTACTATCAGCAATGGATCACCAACAACTTAGTAACGAATATTTTTTTCATATTTTTTAAATGTATATTTAAAGTTACTAACGGAATCAGCAATATAACTAGGTCGGTTGATAATAATCCGATTTTAATCGGTTGCTATTTGTAACGATCATTGACTGTTGTTATTCATAACGGACCTTTCTGTTACAATTTATTGAGGAACGAAAAACTTAATAATTGTTTCACTTAGAATTTTCAAAAAAATTTTGAAACTTTTGTTAAAAATTTTTCCTGCTAAAGTAGTATGTACAGATGGAGGCCACATTGATTTGAAATCGAGAAGTTTTTTAAGGGACCGTACAATTGTCTTTATATAAATCTATGCACTAAAATATATGACATTTATGAAATAATATAAAACAAAAGTTTAATTAATAAAAAAACCCCAATGTTTGAAAAGGAAAATTTGATATTTTTAAATTGACAAAATTACTAGAAGATACTTTATATAAATTATGGGGTAATATATTAACAAAGATATACAGCAGCCTGGTGGTTGGGACTTTACTCCCCAACCACCAAGACGAATTAATTCTCACGGGTTGGGTTGGTGGGTCGGGTTGCGTCATCGTGGGTCGGGTCGGGTTAAACAAAAAATATTTTTATTTTCTTTTAAAATTATAGTCCACGATTAATAACGGAATTAACAACAAAATTTTGTTGTTAATTAGTAACGCTTTTATCCGTTGATAATTTAGTAATAGCCTAACATGTTGCTAATTAGGCCAAGTTTAACAATGCAAGTAGGACTGTTGCTATTTGGTAGCGAATTTCTCTGTTACTAATTTGGTAATAGAAAACTAAACCTGCGGCTAAATTAGCCACTATGGAATTAGAGAGGGATTTAACATCAGAATGTTTTCGTTACTAACAGCCTATTAGCCACATATTGACCCGTTTAGCAACGAAAATTTCCATTACCAATCGTGCATTTTCTTGTAGTGACTGTAGAGCAAGTGAATTTTGGCCTCTTGAATTGTTCTCGAAAGGTAATTAGGTGATAGTTTTCTGATTACTAAGTTTTGTTTTTTTTTGTTTTTTTAGGGAACAATTACTAAGTTCCATCTATTGTTGTTAGATGATTCTAAGAATGTTATTCTTGATGGAATTGTTTAATTTGGTTATGGTAGTGTGTAATGTAGCTCTTGATTTAGGGTAAAAATTAAGAGAAGAAAAACATTATATTCCCTTTTTTGGAAAAATATATATTCCCATTATTTTAGTGATAATGGAAGTGTCGATTTGCATGGTCGGTTCTTCCTTTTCATTGGATAGTTTTACAATTTATTACCTCAATTCTATAAAGATAGTCTTATATTCCTTTTTCGCCCGTCCAAAAATATAGAACGCTTTCCTTTGAAAATATAGTTGAAATTTATTTCTTATATATAGACATATTTAATGTGCATTGTTATAAACAAAAATAACGTTTAAAGTTGAATAATTAACAAATAAATGAAAATGATATAATAGGAAAATGATGTCAAATTTAATTTTCCAATACTGTTACAAGAACTTTTCTTAATATATGTGAAAATGGGAAAATGACCGTTTTTATGAATAGGAGATAGTGTATTAGTAAGTATTGTGATAAGGTTTCTACATTTTTACATTTTATTTTTTAATATTTTATTTTCTTATGGTATTTTGAAGTAGTCAAATGTTAAATGTAGTTATGCAAAATAAATCCTCCCATCATTCGACTAATAATAGGGAGTTGGGTACTTGGTGTTAAGTGGATTAGGTTTCTTTTTATATAAGTTGTAATCACCATCCAATGGAGGGATATCTAGAAAATATTTTGTTCGATAAACTTGTAGTTTCTTGGAGTTTTAGGTTACCTCGAAAATCTAGTTATGGAGGCGAAGACTCCCTTGAGTGAAGACTATTTCATATTCGATTTCTCATAAATATTGTGTCAACGTATCATATTGAAGTCTAGATTCTAAAGCGTGGGATTATTGAAGTGGTGCCATTGAGACCTATCCATTCACATCGTTTAACTGTTCAACTTGCATCTTCACAAATTCCACTAAACCTACATGCCTCCAGCCTCATTATGGGTCAACTGTTTACCTGCCCAATATTCACTTGAAAAGCCATATTTTTTTTGTGCTAACTTTATTTAGCATGCCCCAGATTTAGTAGGGGTCCAAAAAGTGATCAATTCACAAGGACCTATAATAAATAGTCTTCAACCTGATCACACTTGTATATATATGAGATTAAGCTGCCCTGGCCAGGGCACTCAACCCGGCCAACTGTTCCTTCCCATCCACTCTCCACTGCCTTTATTTTTGGTTCTAAATATGATTGAACATGTCTCTTAACCGGTCAATACGAGCAAATCATGAAAGTATTTTGCTTTTAGTAAACAGTTGGTACAAGAGAAATCAACTATTGTCACAAGGTCGGCATTCTAAAACTATTATTTTGATAGTGTTGCAATGTTTAGCTTGAAGCTAGCACACAAGAAATTGTACACGATAAGTTGGCTAAGCAATTGGTAGAAGAAGAAATTGTTATTAAATGGATTCATCTAAAATCCATGACACAACCAAATCTTTATTTTCATGCTTATCCATCTGTTTCGTCTAGCTTAATTAATTTGAGCGTATTTTTTTATGCAATAAATGAATGGGAATTTGCTTTCTGTATATGAGAATATTGGATGAGAAATTTTAGTCTCATACTCCTTCCCGACTTAGTGGCATTATACCGGCAGGTGGGAAAGAAACCACTAATGGACACCGCCTAAAGTATTGGGGAGAGATCAAATTTATAATTCTTTCCCTATCAATACAATTTTTTTTTTTTTGACAATAAACAACTAATGTTTATTTATAAAGATCTCGGCTGATGACCGAGCTAAACATCAGTGGAATACATTTAGTCCATGAACCACAAAATGAAGAAGACAAAATACACGAAGCGACCTTGTGGGTAACCATATTTCCCTCTCGAGAAATATGGGTGCAAGAACCACATTCGAGCTCAGTTAAAAGTTGCTGTATTTCACTAACGATCGGTGCATTAGGGAGAAATTCAATTTCTCCTCGTAAACTGTTAATCAACCGAAGGCAGTCAGATTCAACACAAATATTCCGCCAACCATTCTCCTTTGCAAACTTCAAGCCCATAAGAATTGCCATCCCTTCCGCATCCTCAACTCATGGAGTGCCGGAGAAAAGATGTCTATAAACTCCCCACACAGCCCCATAATTATCTCTGACTACAGCTGCCACCGAATATAATTTCCTCTCTTCACTGACTGCGGCATCTGTATTCAATTTAAGACAACCAACAGGGGGAGGCCGCAATCTGTTCCTTTCCAACTTTCCATTAAAAGCTATCTTGCTCTGTGGATTAGGCGAAAGGGTAGACTGATTCATACTAGAAGCAGGTTCAGCCACATCTCCTGGCTGAATAGCTAAACCATCATGGAATAACTTATTTCGAGCAAACCAAATATTTCTAGCCACATTTAAGATCAACCCTAGGAGATCCTTATCAGCATTGGATGTAATAGCAAATATTACATACCTGAGGTCCAGCCATCCACAATTTGAACAATAAACCACCAACAACCTGCGTGTTTCCACACCTGCTTAGCAAATTTACATTCAAAGAGTATATGGCTAGTATCCTCGAGCTTTCCACAGTAGAGGCAAGCACCATTCATTTGAATTCCCCGTCTAAGCAGATTGTAGCCATTTGGTAAGCAATCATAGTAGGTTTTCCACCAAAATAATTTAACCTTTGGTTGAACTTGGACCTTCCAAATTTTATTCCACTACTTTAAAATTCTACTACCACTACATGATAGTGTCTCAGCCGAATTAAAGCGTAAACATTTATACCCACTCCTAACAGTATAACACCCACTTTGATCAAAATGCCACATAAGTTTATTTGGATGGTGCCCCATCCCCGTGGTTGTAGCAAGAATAATGTCGCAATCTAATGGCAAAAATTCATTCCTGATACAGACCTCCTTCCACATTCCTGTTTTGGTGAGTAAATCTGAAACTCGGGTTAGATGTTTCTTTGGGGGCAGTTATAGGCCTGAAAGAGGGCTCCTTGGGAAGCCAGGGATCTTCAAATGTTTTAATATGAGTACCATTTCCCACTCTCCAGCGAAGACCCAAACTCAAAGCTTTTCTTCCCCACAAGATACTCCTCCATGCAAATGAATACCCATTCTTAACACAAGCTTCCAAAAAGTTGCAATGAGCAAAATGTTTCCCTTTTAAGAGTTGTCCAACAAGAGATTGAGGTTCCTGGAGTGTTTTCCAAGCTCTTTTTGTGAACATAGCTTGGTTGAATGCCTTTAAGTCCCGAAATCCCAGTCCCCCTTCACAGTTAGGATTACACAACGTGTTCCACTTGACCCAGTTAACTTTCCTCTTGGTTGAATCTCCACCCTACCAGAAATTACTGATAGCCGACTGGAGTGTTATGAGGACCCCTTTTGGGATTCTGAAAAGACTCATCAAGTAGGCTGGAATTGCTAGAAGTACAAATTTTATAAGTACTTCCCTTCCCCTAATAGATAGCATATCTCTTTTCCATGCACCAATTTTCTTTAATATACTGTCTTGTACCATGGCAAATTCTCTTCGTTTGTGTTTGCCAAGCGCAAAAGGGAATCCCAGATAAGTTTGACACTTGTTTTCCAGAGCAATTCCCAATGTTGCCGCCATTCGGTGCTTCTCTGCATCTACAATATTGGGGCTGAAAATGATTGAAGATTTCTCAAAATTAACTTTTTGTCTCGAACCGGCTTCATAAAGACTCAAAATATGCCAAAGATTATGGATGTCAGAGTCTCTTGCCCTCATAAAGATAAGGCAATCATCTGCAAAGAGTAAATGATTAATTTTAGGACACTGCCTTCCACACTGAATGCTAAGTATTTCGCCCATATTCTGTGCTTGATGAAGCAGTCCTGAGAAAGCCTCTCCGACTAAAAGAAAAAGGTAGGACGATAACGGACACCCTTGTCTCTGACCTCTAGATGGTATGACACAGCCCCGGGTTTGACCATTAATCACAAATGAGAAGCTGGAAGAGGAAATACAATTCATAATCCAATTCCGCCATCGAGTAGAAAATCCCATTCGCTCCATGGCTTTGATAAGGAAATTCCACTCGACTCGATCGTAAGCTTTGCTCATATCAAGTTTAAGTGCAAGAAAGCCTCGCTTCCCATTGTTTTTCTTCTTTAATGAATGCAAACATTCAAAGGCAATCAACGCATTGTCTGTAATTTGTCGACCTGCAACAAAAGCGCTTTGATTTTTTGCAATGAGAGTTGGGAGAACTCTCTTGAGTCTGTTAGCAATGGTTTTAGATATGATTTTCTAAAGCACATTACATAAGGAAATTGGTCAAAAATCAGCAACCAGGATAGGCTTATGCTTTTTGGGGATGAGGACAATATTAGTGGAATTGATACTTACAAGAGGAGCTCCATTGTTCAAACTCTGAAGACAAATCTTTGTAATGTCCTCCCCAATGAGATCCCAATGAGTTTGGTAGAACAGTGCATGGAGTCCATCTAGATCAGGGGCCTTATAGGATTCAAGTGACATAACTGCGTCACAGACTTCTTCTTTCGTGAAAGGTTCGTCTAAGATAGCTGCATCTGACGCTGATAAATGTTTTGAGAAGCCTTGAATTGCCAATTGTAGCTGATGCTCTGACGGCCTGGAACTGGTAAACAAGGTTTCAAAATAGCTCTATCAATACAAATTTAGTCATGCATCATATAATCCATATAGTTTGGCATTTTCTTAAATTGTAAACCCTTAACCATGATTGTATCACACATGTTACGTTAACAAGTTATATTGCATAAGAGAACATAAACATGTCGATAAAAAAACTAGCTAGATATTTGAATAAATGAATGCCTTTTAGTAAACAAATCATGTTCAGGTCATCAACTACTTAACTACATGTCGATAATCTAGTAATATCATTAGTATATATTCATGGTGATTTTTATAGAGTCAGGTTAGGTTATTTTCTATTAATTCTACAACTCTATACATGAGCCCAATCTAACTCTATAAAAAAAACAGATATATTCGTTGTTCATAAGATGAGTTGGGAAATTTTCATCGTTATATAGTACATATATTCGTTGTTATAGTACACACTATTAAGTGGCCATTTCGAGATTGGAAAGCCAAAGGTAATTTTCAAAGAGGTCCATTAAATGGTGCACCTAATCGTATGCGGCATTGTCAGGGCGAGTGATTTCACGTTCTTAGATCCGTTTTCCAGCTTCAAATCCAAGAACCTATGAGTATATTCCACTTCGGGGAAATTTTTAATATTTGGATTGTGTATGGAAATTAAAGGAAAGAAAGTTTGGAGAAATTATAGTTCTGACCCTTCATATTATTTCTGTGTTCATTTTCATCCTTTTGTTTTGTCTTTATGAAAATAAAGGACACCAGAGTGATTAATATATAACTTTATGCAACATTGGCAAGACTCTTGTGGTATGATGGTGGTACATAAGTGGGTTTCTTATACCTTCAGCTAAGAGTCCATGAAATTTTCTAAAGAGATAGATAAGGCTTATTTTTAAGGAGTCTTACCCTCACGTGTCGTGAATCTAACAAAAGCAGCCCCACAAAAAGAGGAGAGAGAGAGAGAGAGAGAGGAACTCCACGTAATGTTATTATAAGTAGATAAATTTAATGACAACAAAACTAATTGAACCGAAGATTATTATGTA
>CAVNYN010144347.1:3506-15873 GCA_963692815.1 Nyctanthes arbor-tristis
CCACCCCCCCCCCCCCCCAAAAAAAAAAAAAAAGAACGCCTGGTTTACTACCATGTAGAACTTTGTGTTTATGCATCATAGGGTCCATGAAAATTCGATTTTTAACTACATTTTTGTGTATTATTACGTATTAAATGTTTAATGTCTTTAGCCATGGTGGATGATTCATTTTTTATGTCTTGCTGCAAATACAGGGTGGAAACCACAGACATGAAAGGCTTGAAAAAGATTGAGGATCACTGAATCTGGGAACGAGCGGAAAATATTTATCTCACATGGAGCATTTTTAGTATCTTTTTCCTCTCGTTGATGAAACAAATGCAGTGAGATCTTATCAAAAGGAAAATCCATATACGTAATTCCATGCACAACACATGGTGATATGTGCCATTTGTAGCCTTTTCAATTATACATGCTATGGTAGATTTTTTTATGTTTTTGGAACTGCTAGTTGGAAATTGTCATGCCTTATCATCACATTGTTTTTGGCATGTTTGGCAACTTAATGGCTCTCGTCTATGGTGCTGTTCAAATGAATCGCTATAATTGAAGTTCAAGATTGTTATGCCTTTTCCTCAAAGTTCAAGATTGTTGTGCCATTTCTTTTCGTTTTCATCTTTTGAGTTGAGCTTTCATGTCCTCTGAGCTCACAAGGATAACTTATTTCTTTGCCAGGAAAATAAAATGTGGCTACAGAAGTGCATTGAGAAAGTGGTGAAGACACAAACTCTTCCAATAACAAGATTTTCCTCCAATTAAACACGGGGCTTACCAATCAAAAAACTTGTACAAATATGCACGAAATAAATTTAGAATAGTAACTAAAATAAAACAAAACCTGCTAAGAAATTATGAAGTATTTAAGGAGTTCGAATAGCAAAATAAGCTGTTCCTTGTCCACAGCCAATACATAAAAATGGTTAAATAGGGTGGTGTTCATCAACAATGGATACTCTTCTGCTCATTGCTGCTGTCCATGAGAACCCGTCCCCCCACGAATGCGCTTCTGCAGATGTTCCAAGCTAGCAATTCTCTGCATAGAAACTGTTCTTCCCATCTTGTTGCTTCCTGCTGCATCATTCTTTTGTACATTATCAGCGGGAGGAACATCTTGCGCACCATTTTTGAACCTAGGATTGGGGGCCAATGTAGAGCTTTGATAATAGCACTTGTTTGGGTCGTCTTTGGCTTGTACTGGTACAGCAGCGTCTGCCGACGTATCGGAAGGACTGCTGGTAAAAGATGGCATGCTCAATGTCGATATATCAGACAATGATTGGAACAGCGGGCTCAAACCGGTCACCCTTTTAACAGCCTCTTCTGCCATTTTGACCTGTTCAGGAAAATAAGAATATAAGTAATTTTTCGTGCCATTATTATCAATGAACACTAAAGTCCAAAAGCAAGTAATCAATGAACACTTTAGCCAAAATGCAAGGAATCTAAGTCCAACACTTTGACTGCTTAAACGACAAGAATGCTAGATATGGAACCTTCATCAATCATAAAGTGTAAAAGTCCGAACATGTCCAATAATCAAAAAAATCAAAAGTTTGTCGAATTTACATTGCATTCTACCAGTAAATTCATATAGCTTTGAACCCGTGCCAACTACTAGTATGAAGAAATGAGAAAGGCTGACAAAGTTTTTCAATGAAATGCATTATACGATGCAGACTAATGAGGTCTATCTCTAATATTCAACAGTTAGCCGTCCTTGTTTTGACTCTAGTAATTAAGGTCACACAAATAAGACAAAACTAAAATACAGTTTCTGAAATCCTGGTTAACCTTACCTTGGCTCTCAATGTTTCAACATCAGCTTTCAGAACTCTGTTGTGAACAGCTGATTCATTGTACTTTTGGCTTATATCAGATAGTTTCTTTAACAAAGATGAGTTTTCAACTCTTAACTGAGAAACCTGAAGCACGAGTAACATCTTAATGCAAATCATCTCAGTGCTATAAGTTAAAGTGAAGATGAGTAAAGTTGAGAAATATACCTGTGTCTCGAGCTCCGTCAAATGGGCCTGCTTTCTTCTTCTTGAGCGTCTCGCAGATTCCCTGTTTGAGAGCATTCTGGGAAAAGGAAAAAAAATGTTAAAAGAAATGGTTCTGCTTCAAAGTCAGTACTCGATAATCACAGAATGATTCAGAACATAAGGTAGATTTATGTACTATTACGTAAATTTGGTGTAACCTAGGCACGATGCGCATCTTTTCTTACTTAGAAAACAAACACGGAATAGAAAAAAGTGGGTTCCATCTTTTATTAGTTATTATCAATCAGCATTGTAATCCCCAGCTTGCCCGAAGCTTGCTACCTGAAATATGCTTTTCAGTATCCGAGACCTATTGATGATTATGCGTTTATTTCAGGAAGGGAGATTATGATTTACAAGATTAAATTTTAAGCACCAATAGGAATTTAGTTTTTGATGAAATGGGAAAACTATACTGCTGTCTCCTGCATCCTCTTCTGCAACCGGCATGCCAATCCAACCACTACCAACAATGCTTACCCACCCCCACCTCTCTTTTCGACAACCATCTCCAGCCACCTTACAACCCCCCCCCCCCAAAAACCCCCAGTTAACAAAACAAGCATCCCCGACCCTCAGCAGTGTTCCTTCCAACCACTTCTGTGCACAAAGATCAATGATGCTACAAAATGAAAGGGTTGGGGCCAGTGTTGGAAAGAAAAATGCGTTCAACGAAATTGCAACAAAGTTCATACATTAGAGAATGGATTTCACTGGACAAACAAAGGGTTGGCTGGTTGCTCACATTGGGGAAAAAAATCTCATTATATTGGCTCAATTCACTAAAGAAAAAGGATCAAGAAATCATTTCAAGACAAAGACGTTATTTGTTGTGAACAAAATAAGGTGGGGAAAGAATGGATAGATTAAAGAAAGTCCAAGTGCAGGGAGAACGATTCAAAAGAAGGAAAAGGCAGCAAAGCAATGTCTTCAAGCATATTTAAGGGGTTCAACATCACAAAAACCCTGAAGTAAATTTGTCTTCTCCTAGAAGTTTCTATTTTATTTGAAAGCTGTAGATATGCAGTTCCAAAAACGCTTTCTCTATAAATTACAGATAAAGAAGCAGTCACCCCGCAAGGTGACATATGTCATCTTCTCAATTTTCAGTGCTTGCTGACGTTCTTGTGCAATTAGACACTAAATGCTTAACCTGTTAATACCTCCTTACACGCTTTGCATCTGCAGGATCCATATTCTGAGTTGTTTCAGTTTCTCCATCACCTTCATCATCATCTGATTGTTCACCAGATGAGCCACTTGTTGTTGACTTCACCTGAACCCCAGATTTCTTTGGCATCACTAACAGAGAAGATAATCCATTTGGTCCACTGGCATCCTTACCCCAACCCTTTGATGAATCCTGCCCAGCTCCTTCCAGATGAATAAGAAACCAACAGAAAATGATGTCAATAGAGTTCTCGACCTTAAGAATTGATTATACACCAAACCTTTATGATTTATTTCTACTAATAGATGAACTCCTGGACAGTAAGTGTACATACATTGAGGCTTATGGAGCGTGATTTGAAGTATTGGGTTCTTTTACCTGCCAAAATTTGAGGCATTCATCACAGAGAAATTATGCCTCAATTAAAAAAAAAAGGAATAATGCCGCAATCGAGACGATCTGAAGTGTAATGATTGTGTTCGTATAAGTGAAAGACTTCATTTTCATACACATCCGTTGGAAAAATAAGTGCAGGTGAAGCTAAAGGATCGCACTAAAAATATTTGAGGCTCACCGTGATTTACAAGGCAAGTCGTACTCAAGCCAGAAATAAGTTCACCAATAAAAATATGAGAAAGCTTGTAAAGATTGGATTCCTAGAGTCCTCCAAAAGGATCACTGTTCATGTCCAACATCATGTACGTTTGCAACACTCGGCAAATTGTTGTAAAATATGAACATCAATTGTCTGACCATGAAGGGCCAAGCTTATTATTTCAGAAAAATCATATTTGGTTAAACATGAAATTATTGCACCAATAGTTTGACTTAGATATATTGCACTCTCAAACCTTATAATTCACATTAGAAACTATCCTCTTCTAGAAACTTATTTTTGAAACATGCTGTTATTCCTTGATAAAGAAATAAATAAGTAAAACGATGCGACGAGCATCTAAGAATTGTCAAACTTAATATTTCACATAAAATTCAGATAAACTCTCACTAGTTCTTGCAACTACTAGGGGAGGGACTCAACCAAACCCATCAATTGTAATCAAGTTTGGTGGCACCTTATTACACTTGAGGCTGAATACACTTGGTTTAAATTTGAGTACTTGATAGAGGTCCAAAAACAACAATCCCAATAACTCATTTTATTTTATTTAACCTTTGGCTGAAATAATTCAAGAGAAATCAATGTACATATCAGCCTCAGTCCATTCCCCTTCCCAACCAGTACCGCCCTCAAGACCAACAACTACACCATCTCTGCTGTCCAGGAGTACTCCACTTTCTGCCTCCATAACACCTCACCAGCCCCCTAGTTCACTACGAACAAGCCCACCACTTTCAGCCAAGAATTTTCAAACCACCATTCTGCATACGGTAGGGCTCCAACCTCAGCCTCTTACAGCTAACAATCATCCAACAACATTAAAGTAGTAAAACACTAACCTTTAAGAGGAATTTGAGACGCCTGCTGTGGCGAAATAGACATAGATGCCTGTGATCCATTGGCAGGCGCTGCAGACGTTGAGTCTTGAAGCTTCAAATTAGTTTCCTACATACAAAATTGCAGTTAAGGCTTTCACAATAATTTTGTTAAAATCCCACTACTGAAGGGTTAATCAACTAAATAAAAAAGATCGAAAAGAAAATCTGAGCTCATAATGCGATTCTTGAGATTTGAGAAAGAAAAGCTAAAAATGGAAAGAACACGGTACAATCTCAATCTGCAGAAGAACTGTTAGCTTAACACCATCAACCAGAAAAACACGATGCCCTCAAAAAATTGGGCAGTAGAAAAATTCCACCAAAAATTTAAAAAAGAACAAAAAGAAAAGGAAAAAACATAACATGTTGCTTATAGTTTTTGCAGATGAAGCTTTTACGACGACAAAGATCGTTCCTAAAATTCAATTCTAGGGAGCAAAACAAGTGGCAGAAATTCAAAATTTGACTCTATAAAAGAAGAATACCCGAGTCAACGCGAAGGCGGTGCACGCCATCTCAAGGCGGCTTTTGAGGAAGAGCCGGTACTCCTCAGAATCCGTTGGGATCTTCGCATATGGCGCGTCCCCCGAATCGGCCGCTATCTTTTGATTCTCCCCATTACAACTGCTATAGTTACTCGGAGGACGACAGCTGTCTTTGACCTCCCCTGGCTCGTCGGAAGCCGGTGGCGGCGGCGGCTGCGAACCATCATCATCCTGAGACTGATGGAGCGCAGAAGCCTCTTGCAGGAAGCGCTGGAAAGCCCATTCAGAAGAAACCCGATTCATGGTCATCTCCTTCTTGGACGCAGTGGCCGCGGAGGACACAGACTCTTCTTCCTGCTCATCCAGACGAATCGGCGGCGGGGAGGGAGGCGACCAGAAGTGATCCGCCAGCCCATCAACTGAAAATACCCTATCCATTGACGATTGTTCTTTCTCGAAGAGGGAGAAATCGTCAACTGGGAAGGACTGTTTATATAGTAGAGAATATGGGGAATGGATAGTGTTATGGATAAAGGAAAAATAATAGGTGGGGTGGGGATTTACTTATGCCTTGTTAGGTACCATTCCATAACAGCCAACTGTCAGCCAGTCGCATTCGAAATTTGTCTCCATCCAAAGGAATGCATGCGCCGAAGAAGACGCGCCCTATAAAACGAAGGGCCATTTAGTTAGATTTATAAAGTGAATTTATAAAGAGCGAAAATAAGTGGTGAAAATTTAATTAAAATTTAAAATATATGGTGATTGTTGAGTAGTTGTCAAATCAATGATAGGTGAATTTATAAATAAAAAAAATAAATAATACCAAACATGCCCGAAATTGAAAAATTACGTAGAAGAAAACACTACTAAAATTAGGAAAAATTTATTAATTATTGTCCTTTGCTTAATTGACGATTTCAATAACAAAGTAGTGATCAAGCACCAAATACATGGACAGGGGCAAATAGTGATGTGACATAGTATCAATTATTGATGTAAATATATCGCCACATTTACAAATCACACTAATAACAAGTATTATGTCACATTACCTATCTCATGTCATAATGATAGGAGACGTCTGATACTTGATCAAAATTATACGATAATATGTTAGTGATTGAGGAGAAGTGGCACTAGGAAGTGATAACAAACAAATTGCTGCTTCCGTTCTGGTAATATAGCCTTATTCTTATTTTTACAGATATTACAAATGTTTAAATAATATTAAAAAAATAAATTTAAAGATCATTTTCTTACTACACTTTTTTATGCAAGCCTTGAAGTAGTTGTACAAGCTCTCCACCAATATCTTTAGAGTTGTATAAGTTGTAAATTCAACAAGGGATCGCCCATAACCCAATCAAATTACGGTTGAGAATGCAAGATTTTAGGGGTTGTTTGAACTTCTTTATTTTTTCTCTTTATAAATTCACCTACCATGATTTGACTGTTGATTTGGTAATTACTTAACAATCACCACACATTTCAAACTTCAATTAAATCACTACCACTCATTTCTACTTATTATAAATTCTCTTTATAAATTGAAAAAATAAAGAGCTTCAAACAAACTCCAAGAAAGTGAGTACAAACCCTAGTATGCAGGAAAGGACGATATGATCTCATAGGATGACAAGTTCAGCAAACAAGTCTTTAGTCCCCCAAAACTTCAAATAATCCATAGTTGTAGTTGAAAGCACTCAAGTGTAAATTTCATATATAGTCCCCAGCCATGTACTTTGTATCATTTGGGTCTTCATTCTTTTTTTCCCCAAGCATGGTCCTCAATCTTCTGTAAATTGGCATATCTCAAGCCCTAAAATGCTATGAAATCAACTTTTATACCCTTACATATTTAAATTTAAAATAAACAAAAAAAATATCTATTTCTCGAACCCACTCACTAGTCACTCCATCCCACCCCAGCCCAGTTGCCATCATCACTTCACCAATGTCTCTTTAACCAAAACTTCCAATAAATAGACATTGCACAATGTGGTTAACTTCAAAAATAATTTTACTTCTTCAACTTCGATACCAAAGTTATCAGATGAGATGCTTTTTTCTTACAAAATCTAATGATTTAGAGTTTGTTTGAGTAATTCATAATTTTATAAATTCATAATTTTATCTATAACTTATTTGACATTTGTTTTGATAATTATTCAACTACAACCACATATTTTCCACCTTTTTACATTCTCAATACACATTTTACATCTCTCCTCATTATAAATTATCCATATTTTGACAAATAAAAGGTATCAAACAAGCTCTTAATATTTCATATTTCATAAAAAAAGGCCAGATTTTTGTTATTGGGGCAAAGTTTCCATCTGCCAAATAAATAGGAATTTAAAACTAACAGAACCAGTTTACAGCATTCAATTTTATGCATGGCAGGAAAAAAGGGGGTTAGTGGTACGTTAAGGTGGGGACTATGGGGTGGATAAGTTGGAGAAGAAAGAAATTGTCTTTTTCTTTTTTTAAATTTATCAAAAAATTCTTATTTGCTTATTTAAATAGATAACAGTATATATAAAAGTCAACTTTATAGTATTTAACAGCATGAATATGTGTTCAATTATGAAATTTATTCAAGGATTAATTTCACATATAGGTCCCCAGCCTTAGCATTTTCTATCAGCTAGTTCCTCGACTTTTTTTTTTTCAATATCACAGGTCTCCAACCTTTCATAATTTCACTCACAAGGTCCCTTATGATATTTTTGTCTTTAATTCTTAGATTTAAAAAAAAAATCTAAGAACAATAAATTAAAAAAATAAAAAGGAAAATAATTTTCTCCATATACCTAATTAGCTACCTACTCTACACATATCACTAATTTAAATAACAAATACTTACAGCATTTTTTCCTTTTTCAGGAAATCCTCCCTTTTCCTGCCATTTTTAGCAGTAGTGAAAGGAACAAACAGCAAAATATAAGTTTCTTTTTCTGTTGTCGAAATTTGTCATTTATGGCTGAGCTGGGGGTATGATGTGTAACAAGATAGGAATGATGCAAATGAATTATTTTCTTTTTTAATTATTTTTTATTTTTTAAATTTTTTACTTTTATTTAGAAAGTAGAAGGTATTAAAGAAAAAAAGAGGAAGGAGTATACTTGTTAATTTTATAGGATTAAAGACCTTATATGCTGATTTATAAAAGGTAGAGACCCATGCTGCTGAAAAAAAGAATGGAGACCCAACTGATACAATGAGCAAAGGTTGGGGACCATATGTGAAATTTATCCTAAAAAATAAAAAAGATGAATTTGTCATTCTCTTGGAAGTCCGGGGTCCAAACATAAAATTGCCCATTTTACCTGTTTTTCTGATTGTCTATATATATATATATATATATATATATATATATATATATGAGTAATTTTAAGAGGATATGAAAATGAGATATTATTAAGTGACATTCTCACATAATACAAATTTATTGGGTAATGAATTTGTGCCATGTGAGAATGTCACTTAATAATATTCTATTTTCATGTTCTCCTAGAATTTTTGTGTATATATAATATTAAAAAAAGTACAATTAATGATATTAGAAAAACAAATTTAAAATTGCCAATGAGGCCTTAATTCATTTGATTATGGGTTAAAATTGAGGCCTTCAGACGTAGAAGTCTCAAGTTCGATTCCCTCTATGTGGTGGTTTATCTATATTTTATATGTTAGTTTGTAGTCTCCTGTATAGGAATTTGATTTAATTTGTATTATTGATTTCTATACACTGTATTTTAATAAGATATATATCTATATGTATTTATACTGTCATGCTACAAATTGTAATTGTACTTTAAAAAGATAGGAAAAAACAAATTTAAATTATGTTTCGAATATACTATTTTATTTGTTAATTATTAATTATTCTACTTTAATAATTTTATTTTGTTTATAAAAATGAAGATTAATTAAGGATATATAAAAGAATTACTATCTCAATTAATCTTTCTTTAAAAAGAAAAGAAACTAACCTATAGAGAGAAAAATTAGACATCTTCATTTATTATGGTGCCACATAGTTGTAAAAAATTATCCATTTCGAGTAATGTTTTACTAAGGGGAAAAACAAATGGAAAAAAAAAAATATCGCATCCTTGCATCGTTGCCATTTTCTCATTAATTAAGGGTTTGTTTGGTACATTTTATTTTCGTAATTTATAAATTCTTTTATAATTGATTTGACAACTACTCAATAATCACTACACATTTTAAAATTTAATTAAATCTCCACCTCTCATTTTCACTCATTATAAATTTTCTTTATAAATTAATTTTATAAATCAAACTAAACGGGTCCTAATATATATATTTACAGCCCTCAAGGCATAGGTCAATCGGTCGAACAATCAGCGCAAAGACTTGCTTCTGACAGGGTTGGGAGTTCGAAACCCATTAATGACATTTCAAGGGATTATTTGCACATCATTACTAAGTGTTAAAGATGTGGCGTTAGGCTCTTTGTGCGCAGAAATTTACAGTGTTATGACGTTAGGCTCTTTGTACGCAGAAGTTTACAATATTATGACAGGGACAGTGACCAGTTATACATATATTTATATATTTCTAATATTATATATACATTTCGAGGGCATGTTGAAAGAGAGAGACTGGAAAGGGGGAGCTCGAATTCTCTCTCTTCAGCAATCTGAAAAACGAAGATACGGAGGAAGAGAGAGAAAACCCTAACCCTGATGTCACTGTTTCCCATCTTCGACGACTGATTTAAAAGACTCTGCCAATTGTTAATATACATTAATTGAACTGAATTCTGAAAGAATAATGGCGGAGCTCGGGCAAGAAACTGTTGATTTCTCGGCGCTGGTTGGCCGGGCCGCGGAGGACTCGTATGCATCGCTGAAGGAATTGGTGGAGAAATCTAAATCTTCTGAACTCTCCGACTCGGAGAAGAAGATTATGATCCTTAAATATATTGTTAAAACCCAGCAGCGAATGCTCCGTCTCAATGTCCTTTCCAAATGGTGCCAACAGGTCTCTATTTTGTTCCTGAATACTCTGCTTTTTATTGAATCTGGAAATTTTCTTGGAGCTTGATCGTATTAATCAGAATTTGGTACTACATAGTTCGGGTCATTTTGTGTTCTTTTGGCTTTCACCTGGGAATACTTAATGTTTTTGCTTAGCTTGTGATAAAGAAATAGAAATATGTATATGTATTCACTAGGAACAGCCAGTAGGAAATCTGATTTCTATAGATATATCATTGTTATTGAAGGTATGCTCGTACCATTGCTAGAGGCAGTGTCCCTATGTGTAGTAATTTGGGCTTTGGAGTCTTAAGGTGCTGGGCTATATATAGAGATAAGACAGAAAATATCTAATGCCACATAGTTATTATAGGTCTGATGTGCTATCTTATTAGAGAGGGTTGATTAAAGGACAGCTCAATCTAAAAGTTTTTAGAATTACAATTGGTCGGTAGTATTCTGTGTTTGGTTGTTAAGAATACAATGCTTATAATATGGGTGTAGCGGATATGAGGATGCTAAGATCCATGCGTGATTGAAGTAAAATAGAACCATAGAAATATTATTACAATGCGGTACATTTTATGGTACTCAGTTTTTGTTAGATATCTTTTGCCTTTTTCATGGTTCTGAAGGTTCTCTTGCTAGTGAGAATGATGAGTAGGTATATTTTGTATGTAGTTTTTGCCTGGGAAAGTACTTTAAAATCAATATCAACCTTAGGATGACAACAAGACTAAGAAATCCTTAAAGAAATGTTCTATTATCATGTAATATTTAAGAAGAGAACATTGTCCCTTTTCCATTGGAGAACCTCTTTCTTTGTTTATTATTATTATTATTTATAAAACAAAAATGGCAATAGCTTGTCAGTTATTATTGAACTCCTAGCTTTGAGCTTGTCCGACGATGATATAAAACAAATTGATGTTGTGTTTTGGTGGAAGGTCCTGATAAATCTTTTTAAATATCATACCTACAAGTTCGTATGAAAGGTCCCCCTTGCTTACTGTTTTGACTTCCATTTTATTGCTTGAATAAGAGCTTGTTTGATTCTCATTATTTGGGGAAACTATAATGAGGAAAGAGGTAAAATGTGTATTGGAAATGTAAAAAGGTTTGAAATATTTGGTTGCAATTGAGCAGTTGTCAAATCAAATGTCAAATCAGTGGTAGGTAAAATTATAATTTGAGAGAATAATGGAAATTAAACAAGCACTAAATGAGTTGAAGTGGTTTCAGCAGTTCCAACCTCTAATAAGTAAGTTTAAACTTTATGTTAGCTGTTGGGTTCGAAACAATCACAGTTTCATATTTATAATAGTAACATGCACATGTTTATGCATTTAGCATATAACCTGTATCCCAAAATATGTATACATTAATCCTGCTAAGACATTAGGTTCATCATCCTTATTCCTTTGTAGATAATTATTGTGGACACCGATGTTTTCTTGTACTTCTCCTTTTTGAGTATTATTTCCTGTCTAGGATAACACATAAATGAGTGAAGTGTGATATCACTTTCTTAAAGGCTAGTAAATGAATAGACGATAGCATTGTGCTGGGACATATCATAACAAGAAAATGTTTCAAATTCAATTGTAAATTATATCCCCATTTTTCTGTATTTGTTCAAGGAAAGAATATACTTGTGTATGACTCTGTGTGTTTCGATACGAATTGTTGTCCATTATTTTCTTATGTAGGTAATTTATTTATATGCATGTCTATCATATCTCTCAATAGATGTAGCAACATATCATCAGCTCCTTCTATTGTTTCTGGGTGGCTATTCACCTATATCTTTTGCATACTCTTAACTTATAGGTTCCTTTGATACGATACTGTCAACAACTTGCATCAACTCTATCAAGTCATGATACATGCTTCACCCAAGCTGCAGATTCAATGTTTTTCATGCATGAGGGGCTACAACAAGCTCGTGCTCCCATCTATGATGTTCCATCTGCCGTTGAGGTTCTTCTCACGGGAACATACCATCGTTTGCCTAAATGCATAGAGGATGTGGGTGCACAAGGCACATTGAATTCAGATCAGCAAGGTCCAGCTTTGAGAGAAATTAGATGCACTTGTGAGGTCTAAGTTACTTGAAGTTTCACTTCCAAAAGAAATTACTGAAGTCAAGGTTTCCGA
>CAVNYN010144474.1:1003-37678 GCA_963692815.1 Nyctanthes arbor-tristis
TTTTTTTTTTTTTTTTTTTTTTTTTTTTTTTTTTCTTTTCCTTTTTTTGTCAATGGAAATAATTGCATAATGCAAGTTCAAAGTAATAAAGAACATATATGTGATTCTACTCATCATTTTAGTTAACCATGTAGCAACATCAGATGGTAAGATCATCTATAATACAGATCTCAAAATTATCGCAATGTTTACATTAAAAATGGGGATAATTTCATAAATGGTCCTCAATCTTTGCACTTTTTACCAGTTGGGTCCATTTTACAAGGGAGAAAGTGTCGTCAATATTGCAGAGAATGGTGAAATTTTATTTGGACCAAGATGTGATGGTTTAGTGATACATGATCCAAAGACTAGGCAAACCAAGGACAGATCTAAGTGTAGCGTCGTTGGTCCATGGCTACTTCTTTTTAGAAAAATCCTTCGAAAAATTAAGGAAAATAATTTAGCGTTAAGTAAAATTTCGATTACCCATTCTACTATCGTCTGGCTTAGCCCTGAGGCAAACGAAGCATGTTGTAATTCATGACTTCTTTGTGTGCTTATTTTTACATGGTAAAGCTTGCTTTGCTTGTACGGTGAATTGTCGTAGCAGACAATCATTGGCTTTCCACGGCTCGCTTTGAACAATCCAACCCAAATCAAACGGGCTTGGTACAGGGGTGACTCTACTTGAAGCGATCAGTCTAGCTTTTGGAATAATTTTTCTGTCTCTTGATCATAATATGTTGGTTTACTCCATTTCATCTTTTTTGCCTCTCTTTTCTTTTCTTTTTTTCTTTTTTTTTTTGAATAAATCATTTCATCGTATTTTGATTAACTAACAGGGGCAGCCCCGAGTCCCAGTCGCCTACGCCAGTCGGAAGTGTCAAAATATTGAAAATCGAGATTTTCCCAACATATTAAAATAATATAGTAAAAATAATTACTGCATGTACTAAACATGATTGGATCTTTATTATAGTGGTAAAATTCAAAGTTTTAGCTTAGGGTTAATTTCACAAAAGATCTCCAACCTTTGGTTTAAAATCAGATAGGTCCCCAACCTTTTTTTTCACACGCTGGGCCCTCAACCTTTCATAAATGCACACAATAGGTCCCTCTTGTCACTATTCCCTCAACTTTTCATATAAAATGACGATTATACCCTTTAACCTTTAATTTTGAAAACAAAACATTTAAAAAAATTAAAAATAATAAAAAAACAAAACACCCACCAACCCATCTCCCTCCCCTCCCCTCCCAAAAGGGTCACCATAAATAGCTGCCAGAGCCATTTTCGGCAGCCAAACGGCAGGAAACTACTACAGTTTCCGCAACAAATATGGGGTGGATCCCCCATTTTTGGGCAGCTGGAAATGACTCCGGTAGCCATTTTCGGTGGCAGACTCTTGGGACGGGACGGGTTGTGGTGTGGGTGGGTGGGTGTTTTGTTTTCTTTTAATTTTTTTATTATTTTTAATATTTTTAAATGTTTTATTTTTAAAATTAAAAAGTTAAAGGGCATAATCGTCATTTTAAATGAAAACTTGAGGGAATCGTGACAAAAGAGACATATTGTGCTCATTTATGAAAGGTTGGGGACTCAGGCGAATGAAAAAAAGGTTGAGGACCTATCTAATTCTAAATCCAAAGGTTGGGGACCTTTTGTGAAATTAACCCTTTACCTTATACTCCTACCTTTCTATAAAAATATGCTTTTATGCTTAGGACACGTAGATGAAGAAATGTGATTTAATATAGTTGAAAATATAAAATCCACACTTAATTTTAATGCACTACAAATTCATTAGTAGTTGTACTAAGGGTATATTTGAAAAAGAAATTAATTGTTTAACATCGTTTATATAAATAAACTATAATGTCGGATAAATAAAAGTAGAAACTAAGCCTATTTTTATGAGACGGATGGGGTATTCTTTAATTTTAAAGGTAATCACCGACCCACAAACTTGTGGGGACCCGCCCCTCATAGAATTGACCCGCCGTGCTCAATCAGGGCAAAGGAGAGAGTATGAGGCAACATTGTCTGCCCCCCTCGGGTCTAGGGCAGGTCTAATAAGTCCTGGTCGTGTTGGACCCGCCCTATAAACCAGTGACCCACCAAGAATTTTCTCTTTTTTTATTTTTAATAAATTTATTTCTAAAAATGCGTAGAAATTGAAGTACTCTAAGTTTAAACTCGAGTGTCTAAGAAATAAAATTTCAATTATACACTCATCAATTAATAATGTATTGCACGTAATATTGATGGGAAAAAATTCGTAGGTCCTTTCGCAGGTCATGGTGGTGCCCCAAGACCTGACCTGTCTTGACCCGCACCATGAATTCGTGGGTTTGAGGCGGGTTTGGGCTACCTCAAGACTCGTGAGGTGAATGCAAAATATGGCTAACCCGCCCCATTGCCGTCTCTACACCAATAACACTGACTCAATTTAAACTTTATAAATTTTATTAATCTTCAAACAATAAATTATAATTTCACATCATCACAAATAATTTTATAGGAAAAGGACCCTAGTACTCTAATTATTAAATCTTCAATTATTTGCTTTTTAAATGAAAGGAAAATTCTACATTTATCACAAATATTAAAACTTATTGAAAGGAAAATTCTTTCTCGATAATTGCTTTAAATGCTTGGGGATAATTGCTTAAAATGCTTAGGAAAATGATAGGTGTGCTGAATATCTCGTACCCGAGATATTGCCCCATGGAATGTCGAAAATGCCCTCAAACTTGAAACAAAATTACACACGATGCCCATTACTGTTTTGATTTGCTATCTGTGATCTGTTTTCCAAAAACCCAACCCACGGCACCGGTGCTTCTCCGTAATTCCGGCGTCTCACCCCCATCCAACCTCCTCCTCCTCCTTCCTATTCCTGTCGCCCTCCATCCAACCTTCGATTCTCACTTCCCATTCCTTCGATTTGCATGTCCAGTGGCGGAAAGAATTGCTCTGAGAAAAAGGGTTTAAAATGAGGATGAAACTCGATTGAATCTTAAAGTTGCGATGGTGCGATGCTCGATTGGAAAAAATGGGTTTACGATGTGATGCTAACTTTTTTCCTTAATCGGTTCCATGGATTAGCTTAAGTTCTTGTTTCTGCTAGTTTAGACAGTCCCTAACTTTTGTGTTCTGAGCATTTTTCCTTTGTGTTCTGAGTATTGTTTCTAGGATTTTAAGTTCTTGTTTTTGGGCTGTGTTCGCAGGGATTTGCTTTTACGGGAGAGTTCGTCGGAGGAAGTTTCAGTTGGGAGAGGTGAGGTTTTTGAACTTTCGTGGATGTAACAGTAAGGAACATGAAGTCTGAATTTATTTATTTATTATTATTATTATTATTATTTTGGGAAGAAGGCTTGAGTTAGGGAATATCCCACGAGATATCTCCTCAAGTAATATCTCTTGAGATACCTATCATTACTCAAATACTAATCTATTTTGTTAATATTTTAAATATGAAAACTATTCGTTCAAATTTTGAAACATTAAAATTGTATTTACTTTGAAATTTTTGAAAATGCCTAATTTAAAGTTTCGCTTGAAGCCCCTAAAATTACTAGGGAGGAAGGTGTGGGCTAAGGAATATCTCGCGAGATATCTCCTCAAGTAGTATCTCCGGCAATATCTCTTGGGACACGGATCACTTATCATATTACTTAAAGGGTTAATTTCACATATCGTCTCCAACCTTTGGTGTTAGTATTGGCAGGGTCTATAACTTTTTTTCAACGCGCTGAGTCTCCAACTTTTCATTAAGTTGCACAAAAGGTCCTTTTGACACTTTCCGTCAACTTTTCCTTTAAATCATCGATCAAATTACCATTATGCCCTTTATATTTTTTAAATTAAAAATAAAATGTTTTAAAATATGAAAAAATAATAGACAATAAAATAAAAATTAAAAAAAAAAGAAAAAACGGGGAATTGTCACCCCTACAACTGGCTACTGGAAATGGCAACCAACTGCTGCCATTTCCGGCAGCCAAGGGAGCGGAAAGACCCTCTATGTGAGTTGTTGGAAATGGCAGCTCATGGGGTTCTTCCCCCCCCCAGGCAACCGTTTGCTGTTGGAAACGTCAGGCAAGGGGGGAGACCCTTCCTTTGAGCTCTCATAAGAGGGGTCCCCCCCCTCGGGCCAAAGTTGGGGGAGACCACTCCCCATGAGTTGCCATTTCTGGCAGCTCACATGGGGTCTCCTCCCCTTTTAACTACTGTTTTTGAGGGCCATTGATTGCCGAAAATGGCAGCCAGTTGGGGAGTGACCAGTCCCCTGTTTTTCCTTTTCTTTTTTTTTTTTTGATTTTGATTTTATTTTATATTATTTTTTCATATTTTAAAACCTTTTCTTTTTAATTTAAAAAAATATAAAGGGCATAATGGTAATTTAGTTTATAATTTAACGGAAAAGCTGACGAAAAGTGTCAAAAGGACCTTTTGTGCATCTTAATAAAAGGTTGCGGACTCAGCGCATTGAAAAAACGATTAGAAACCCAACCGATACTAACACTGATGGTTGAAGATGATATGTGAAATTAATCCTTACTCAAATGCTTATCTATTTCGCCAATATTTTAAACACGAAAATTATTTGTTGAAATTTTAAAACGTTACAATCGTATTTACTTTGAAATTTTTGAAAATGCCTCTTTTAAAGTTTCTCTTAAGGCCCCCAAAAATCATAGGGCCAACCCTAGACTAAAATAATATGTGTGGATTTTTTTAAGGGTCTTTTTACAAATATCTATACTTAGTTTGTTCCAAAGATATTTTGAACATGTTTTAACTTCAAAAAATGCTGTGTAATATACCATGTTACACTTATAACAAGTATATTATTTTTTATTTTTTAAATATTTTTATTATTTTTTCCATTAAATAAATATTTTTATTATTTTTTCTAATTAATCAATATTTTTTTAATATCCTGACCCCACCCCATCTGCCAACCCATCGACCCAACCCACCTCCCATTGGCCGTCGGCGACCGGTTGGCCAGATTTCGACATGTCAGCAGTGGCTGGCCAGTCGGCTGAAATTTTATTTTAATGCTTTTTATTTTTTCTTTCCTTATTTCCATTTTTCTTTGTGTTCTCTCTTTTATTTTTAATCATTTTTTTCTTTTTAAATTCATATAATATCAATCGTTTGATATTTTAATTCATATAATATATAATGTTATACTATTTTAACATAACTTTTTATATAAATAACATAACATGTTAAATAGGTGGTTATACAAATAACATAACTTCTTAAACAAATAACATCAGTTGTTTTACAAATAACGTAAGTTGTTACACAGAAAACATAGTTTCTTATATAAATAATACAAATTGTTTAACTGCATATATTGTTAGATGCATAACATATCTTGATACACAAATAACAAGACTTGTTACGCAAATAAGGTAGCTTGTTACGTAAATAGCATAGCTTGTTTTGTACATGATATAAATTGTTAGACCAATAACATAGTGTGTTATGCATATAACATGACGTATTGGGCAAACAACATAGTCTGTTATGCAAATAAAATAGATTTTTATTAAGCAATAAACCATTAAAACAAGTCTGAACGGTATTTAAATAGATTTAGACAAGCTTTATGGTCAAAAAACATAAACAAATAAATTATAAAAAAATAAAAAAAATAGAAAAACACAAAATCAAAAATTTGAAGGCCTAAATGACCTAGGATTCCCAAAAACTAATAGTGCTTATCAATTTATGTTTATCAGCCTCGATCGTCGCTTCGTTCCACTTCGAGAAGGTGTTATACGCTAAATTCTGCACCAAATAGCAAAAACATTTAAATTTCAACCTGATCTTCGATCCAATTCTCCTTCGATCCATTCTGTCATGTGTTCTACATTAGCTTGTTACATTAATAGTATAGATTGTTTAATAACATAGACTACTAGACAAAAACCATATCTTGTTTCACAAGTAACATAGCTTGTTACAAAAAATAATATAAGTTACCCTACACGTAACGATCTTTGAACGTGAAAATATTATTTATCATATAACAAAATTTGTCAAAAAATGTTATAGGAAAAAGAGAACAAAAAAAAAAAAAAAGCAGAAACAAAAATGGAAAAAAAAAAGAATAAGAAGATTCCGACAACATCGATCTAAAAAAAAGAAAAGGGAAAAGAAAAAATTTAAAAACAAATGAGGAAAATAAGAAAAAGAACAAATAAAGGGGATTTTAAAAATCTCTAGAATCCGCCACCGCCAACTGTTCACCAGCGGCTTCTGGCCAGCAGCGGTGTGTGGCTGGGGTAGGAGTAGATCGTGGGGTGGTTAGGGTGGGGATGGAAGAGTAAAAATAACATAAAATAAAATAACAAAATTTTTATAAATAAATTAATTATAATATGAATAACTATTTTGCCCCTAAAACTCTAGAAGCCATAGAATTACTTGTCTTGACTGTCATTCTAAATTGCTTTTCTTGTGCTCCAAGTCTTTCTTGGGCAACACACATGTACGTATATAAATAGACCTCATGTGTTATAAATCAATATACAATTCACGGGTTTTCTCTCTATTTTTCTATTCTTTTCTTCTAATTTATAACACGTTATCAGTATTACACGCTCCTAAATATTTTTATTTCCACCGATTCTTTTAAACAACTTTCAAAACTTTGGTTATTTTTTTATTCTTATTTCTTCATTTGGTTTAGGTGAATGAATCTAATTTAATCTAATAATTGTTGATTCTTTCCCTAGATTCTGCAAAGGGTTGAAAGTTTTTAACATTAGTATTTTCTTTAAATCACAAAGCCACTGCCCAATTCGAGTGCTTTGATTATTTATTTCAAGACCAAGTTCAAGTTCCTTGTTTTGAAAATAATTGCTTATATAGACGGTATCTTCGTGTTGGCAAAAACATGTATACAATCTTTACAAGTATGGTTATTTTTCTACTTTTATTTGTTATTTAATTGTTAGTTTGTTTAATTGTTAGTATAATAATAATATATGTGATTTCTAAAGAATCACTATTATGTCTTACATTCTTAAAGAATATAATTGGCTCCGAAAGAGCCTTGACATATATATATACACGTTATCAATCGTTGTTTATTGAAGCACATGATCAAAAATGTATTAATAACCCTGAAGATTATTGTGATTTAGATATTATCTTTTGTGATCGATAAAGAATCACAATTTATGCTCCATATTCTAGAAGAATATGATTGGCTCATGAAGAGTCTTAGCATATATTATTCTTGTGGTTCTTGAAGAATATAATTGGCTTTAGAAAAGCCATATAAGATTTGTCGTAATTCCTGAATAAATACGATTATACAAATCTTAATAGTACTGAAGATTATTAAGATTAATACGTTGTGATTCTTGAAGAATACACCATGATCTCATTATATTCTAGTTGAAAATTGTGTGCTTCTGAAAAACACAACATATGAGACTTAGATCTCTGTTTTCTTGAAAAAGGTATAAAAATAAATATTCCTGAAGAATATTTCATGTCGCTCATTATGAAGCAATAATCACTTTTTATTATTCGGTATATATATTATTTATTTGTTTTTTGTATTGTTTACTTGTAATCAATTAATTCAGTTAGATTAAATAAATTGTTACTCTTAAAGTAGCACAACTAATTGTAATATTACGAAGAATGCTACATGCTCTTAAAGAGCAATTTATGTTGGATCTAAAGATCTAGTTTATTTAGTAATTCAATATTCTTGAATATTATTGATCTATTGTTCTTGAAGTAGTAATAACTCAAATTGATTCTAAAAGTATAATTTACTATGCTCCTAAAGTAGTATATATCTTGACTGCTATAGATATTGGTGATGTCTGAAACAATACTCTTTAAGGAGAGTATAAATATTCATATCTTGCTGATATTGAATTCACGACGCTTTACATATCATAAAGTTATACTAATAGCCAATATCACCAAATTTTAGTTAATTGCACGTAACATATCGGCAAGAATTATTTCTCGTTTGCCTCTGATGTTTTAGTTCATATGAAATCAAGTGGCATAGGTAAGACAGCAAAAGAAGAAAACACATCTATAGATTGTGCAAAAATACTTAGTTTCCTTCGTTATTATGTCTAACTCAAAGTTGAGTACTTTAGCGTCAAAGATCCACATGATATATGAAAAATTATGAGTTCCGTACTACTAGTTTTGTTGCATCGCTTGAAGCAAATGCAACGTCTTATCGTAAATCGTAGATGAAGACATGAGAAAACTCATGAACAAAACCCTAATAGTGAGATGCATAAAGCATCAAATAATAATAGATCATCTAAAAAGAAGCATGAAAGGGCATTAAACACTTACCTGTTGTACGGAAAAATACTTTGTGGATCTCTAACTTGTAGTTAATCAAGAGAAAAAAAGAAAGTAGAGACTAATTCCTTGATCCTTGATTATTATTGTCAAGTAGTGATTCATTTTGATATCTCTGACTTCTTTGCTGACCCAAAAGGAAATATTGGTGCATCAAACATCATCAAAAGCTCTAGAAGAGCTTGTATTATTTTGATAAATAATACTAAATTGTACATTGATTATGCACTTTAGCAACTTCAAGAAAAATTGCTGATTTTTAAAGGTATCCAATAGATATTACATTGAGATAATGCAAAAGCATAATAATATTTTTGCATAAATTCTTTTGTATCTGGCTGAAAGCAGATAAAGGAAAAATTCTTGGCACTATCATTTGAAATATATTGTAAATTCATAAAAGCAATTGAGACAAACTATGTCACGAACTTGAAGTTCATTGACGGAAAGAACTTTATACTTTGACATGATAGGTTTGGACATACATAAGCAACTATGATGCGATAGATAATTTACATGAATACAATTTAAAGAACCAGAAGTTTCTTTTAGCAAATGGTTTCCCATGTGTCGCCTATGAGCAAAGCAAGTTGGTCATCAAACCTTCTAGTATGAAGGTTAATATTGAATCTCCAATTTTCTTCAAAAGAATTCATGGAGATATATATGGGTAGATATACCCACTATGTGAATTATTTATCACTTTATGGTATTGATTGATGCTTATATTAGATTGTCCCATGTTCACTTGCTTTCTATTAGAAATGCAACGCTTGTTAGACTACTTGCTTATAGAATAAAACTAAAAAGTCCAAATTCTTCAATCAAGAAAATTTCTCTTGATAATACTGGTGAGTTTTGATCTCAAGCATTCGACTATTATTAAATAGCTATCAGAATTTAGCTTAAATATTTAGTTGCTCATGTCCATACTCTGAATGGTTTAGTAGAACTGTTCAATTAATTATTAGGTCATTGTTTATAAAAACAAAACTCCCAACTTCTATTTGGGATCATGCCATATTACACGATGTAGTGATAGTTCGTGTAAAGCTAATCATCTATTATCAGTGTTCTCCCATGAGGCATGTCTTGAGCTGAGAATTTGAAGTCTTTTGCTTAAAAAATTTTAGTAGTGTTGTTCAAATACATTACTTGATATATTGGACCAGAAGTTCAATATTATGAAAATTTTATTATTTGATATGACCGGTTAGACAATCCCGATTTGTTAATAATAACAACTATCGAGAATCATCAGAAGAATAAAAAATTCTTCGATTTAAAAAAAATTCTCATGTGCTGCAAGTTCTCATGCAATTTGATTATTAATAATCACTAGCTAGCTTTAAATACATCTAGAAAATATTTAGGGTGAACTATGTGGACCTATTCACCTTTCATGTTGACCTTTTAGATTATTTATGAATTTAGATCCACTAGAGGTCACATGTCAAACTCGCAACTAGAAGTCTGCAAGAATATTCGCTCAATTGATTGTTTATGAGCAAAAATTCTAAATATCTTAAAAGACACGTATCTTGCTAGTAATTTTTCTCCCAAAAGTCATTGAATATTCTTATATTGTTTGAGATATTAATTGCCTATGGTTAGTAAAATAATATTATACGCTTCAATTTATTTGTTACACTAAATTGAGAACAAGTCATTTGTGTTTAAGTGATATTGATCTTTTACTTACAGCAATTCTTATATAACATGTCAATGGAATATATGATATATCTACATATTTAGCTTACAGTAAGAAGCCTCCATCTAAAGTTGAAAAGTACAATATGTATAGCTACTCTACTACGCGTATTAAGATGGATATTATTGTAATTGTGAGAACATATGATAGATCTGAATCTTTATTTGCATGCTTCACTCGCGAAGAATGAACATGTTTTCTGAATATTTCTTAAATTAAATAATCTTCTCAATATTATGGGGGAATTGATAATTGGTACTAAGTATATGAAATGTGTAATTGTAATTCTTGCATGTATAGTGCAAATTTGAGGTTTGCAAGATAGTATGTATTCATATTACTGACTGTATAGTTGCCAATAGATATACTATGTTAAATGCTCCACTATGGATTGATATAGAATCCTATAAGAGGATTTGAAATATTAATGGTACGCCTGAAGCATGACGTGGTAGATTCCAAAATAAACATATATGAAAATGAATTTGGAGCAACTGCTTATGATGGTTCTTTTGAGGCATATACTCCATAAGAGTATATAGACATAACTAATTAAAAAATACCTAAAGAGACTCACGTACCTGAAATTACTGGAATAAAGATATTTGAATAAGTTATGTCTATACTAAGATTAGGTGGAATTGACAAGAAATAATAGTCGACTACACATGCTCATGAGCTCAACAAATAGCAAGGATGATGAATCAATTTCATCAAAAATTGTTGACATTGGATATTGGCCAATATAGAAAGACAATCCGGCAGATTGTTATAATATCAATATATAACAACTGATACTAATGCTAAAAGAACATCAAATATGTGGTTGATGTTATTGAAACTTGAAGTTTCATTTGACTAGCAATATATGAAAATATATCATTAAATTTGATATGTTTAGATAAAGCATATAAAGAACCTAAAATTCTTGTATACATTGTCAGTTAATATGAGGGAGATACGCGTTATACTCTTTTTTCCTTGATTAAGGTTTTGTCCTAATGGGTTTTCCTAGCAAGGTTTTTAACGAGGCAACATCGGTGACGTATCTAAAGAATAATGTACTCTTTTTCCTTCACTTGAAATTTTGTCTCACTGGGTTTTTTTCCTTCTAAGGTTTTAACGAGACATATTCTTTATGTAATAAATATCTGTGACATATATGATACTTAATCCTCAAGATAAAATTTCTGAAGAATTGATACTACTTGAAACAGAATAAATATTTGAAGTGTTGTAAATAAATTAATTATAATATGAATGACTATTTTGCCCCCAAAACCCTCGAAGCCATAGAATTAGTTTTTTTTGGCTGTTACTCCATGTTGCTTTTCTTATGCTCAAAGTCTTTCTTGGGTAACATACATGTACATGTATAAATAGACATCATATGTTGTGAATGAATATATAATTCACAAGTTTTCTATCTAACTTTTTTCTCTATTTTTCTATTTTTTTTCTAGTTTATAACAAAAATAACATAGAACCCCGCCCCCCGCCAAAAAAAAAAAAAAAAAAAAAAAAAAAAAAAAGACGCTGCTGCAGGTTACAATATGAGAAAAAAATTATGCGCCTCTGTATATATCCTTTCAAAGAAAGACTGTACTAATCCAAAAAATTTGTGCTTGTGTACAATATTTAAAAAAAAAAATTTTAAAAAGTAAAAGAAACAAAGTGAAATAATAAATGAACAAAATGGATTGAGATGGAAATAATGAAAAGGTGGCTGCTAACCAAACTTGCTAGAAATAAAAATACTTTTAATAATAATAGCTTTAATGCTGTACCGTGAAGCATGCATAATATAACAACAACAACAACAATACATTAATTTCAACCAATCACTTAGTAGCATGAGTCTATTTTCATTATGTTAGAAATATATAGAAAAATAACAATTAAAGATGGTAGAAGAAAATTAAGGAAAATTCTTCAAAAAAACAGGGTAAAAAAGAAAAAAGAAAATTAAGGGAAAACAAATATTGGAACATTAAGTCATAATGCTTAATTGTAATTAGTTTCATTTTTAACAGTATTATATAATAACAATTAGCCTTTTGCCCATATTCGTTAGAGCAAATAGCATTTACAAGTAGTTACATTTTCACGTTCTGAATAGGAGGTCTCGGGTTCAATCGAACCACGTCTTCTCATCCCTTATCTCCCCCTTGATCTAAAAATAGCCTTTAAAAGCAAACAACGATGTTATAGCAAGAAATAATTACAATACTCCAAGAGTATCGAAGATTCGAGATTCCTTAGCCAATCAATACTCTCATATTTGTTCAAGAGCTCCAATTTTAACAATAAATGAAGCCCCTTGTGTTGTGTTCACACATCTGCTCTTAATTTGGCCAAGGAGAAGGGGTACAGTACTCTTGAAATACCAGAAATTTATTTTTTTATAGCAAATACGTGTGGCAAATTCTCTAGTAAAGTTTCTTCTCGGTGGAAAGACAAATATATGAAGATTGCTCAAGTAATAACATTGGTATTTATTAGTTCAAACTTACAATTGCTTGCAATTATTACAAAGAGACAAGAGGAAGTACCCAGCTGCCACTTGCAATCCTTTCCGAGAACCCCAAATTCCCCACTAATTAATGGGTGCTTTTATATATCCCAAATGCGTAGAATTTGCAACTCTGGTGAGTGTTTTCAAATCATAGACAATCCAACACCTAGATTCAATTTGGTGGTAGAAATAGCCCACACACTTGCAATCTTTGGTACATTTACTTGAGCATTGGGTCTCTGCCACTGGCCCATTTCCCCTTGTGAACTTGGATATGAAATGGTCAACTCCTTCCAATTTATAGTACTTTACATCTATCCCTTTGCATGTTGTTAACTTGGGTGGCTCACAAGTTTTGCTCCAACCCATTAGCCCATTTGGCAATGGGCATGCAACACATTGGCTCTCCTCGCATAGGCCAAAATATCCGCACCTCTCTGGCAACTGGCATTCATCGCCGGAATCTCTAGTGAGGAGGGTGGAAGTCATCTCCCATGCTCGATAATCTGCCTTGGGATTGAACGTGAAGGTTTTGAGGGTACCATCAATCCCCAACCGAAGATATGTTAATGTGCTATTGTAGTTCGGCCTTGAAAGATACAGGGCTCCCCCTTGATATGGTGGTGCTATTTGATTCTCTAATTTTAGTTCATACCTGTAAGGCACATCATTTGCGTCTGTCTCTGGATCAGTGATGAATTTTAATGTAACTATGACGCCCTTTCCATAAGGAACTTCATAGTATAACATTGGAGTTGGTGTATTCTTACTCTTGTAGTACATACCAAACCCATTGGAATCTACTACCAAACTATACGGCCCATCCTTATTCTCCTTCTCCGAAAGCCGGCTCACAAGCTTGTTTGAGCCTCCTGTTGGCCTCAAAGATTGGCCGATCAACAAGGTGTCTGTTGGAGAATCAAAAATTTGCCATAAAAATTTTCCCTTAGAATCATAGAGAACCATGTTACCATTTGGCAACAACTTGAAACCTACAACACCCTTATTCGCCGTATTGGATTGCCAAGCAACATGACCATCGGCATTAGCCAAAACTAAGTTCCCATCACTACCCAAAGAAAAGGTGGCATTTTCTCCAACAGGGTTTCCTCGATTGGCTTCCCAGACCCAGCGCATTAGGGATTCAGAACGCACCGTCCCCATCCGTAGAGCGAAAGTATAAGCACCTGGTGTTGTGTTATAGAAACAGAGTTGAAAAGGAGTACTAGCAATGGGAAGTACCCGATAGTTGGCATCATATTCAACAATGTAATCTCCAAACTCACCCTCATTGACAAACTTGAAGGTTTGTGAAGCAGGAACAATGGATTGAGCGAGGGAAGAAAATGCAGCAAGAAAGAAAAGAGCAAAGAGGCCAGGATTAGAAGAATACATCATCATATATAGTTTGTAATACATTTGTGTCATGCCCAAAAGTTGGTATTTATAGATAGGAAGGATATTATATTATTTATATCTTATTATGGATAAATTCCTTATCTATTAGGATCCGTCCTCTTTGCAACTTGTCAATGTAATTATTACACATGCAATAAGCTCATAGTCAAAGGAAGATTTTGGTCAAGCATAGTGTGCTGATCAAATAACAACTGGCCTGGTTCGTGTATGAGACATATTCTTAGCTAGCATACTCACGTGGTTAGGGGTCCCTTTTGGTTCTGGCAGTAAGACTTCAGTTTCGATCTAATTCTATATATTATGACATTATAATTGTATTATATGATCATATAATATATATTAAGATACATTACATAAAAAACTACAACTATATAATATTCTTCGATGTACAATATATGTCATATGATATTATATTATGTCATACAGACAGTGTTATTTAATTTTTTAAATAAGATAAGAAGGCAAGAAATATCATACGATTTGGAAGCCATTGAGCTGTCGACATTACAACTTTTGATTATTTGGCGTGAATTGATTATCACATCAAAACTAAAACTACATATTGCCATTGCACTACCGTCTCAAGTGGGGATTTGGTCGTCTCTTCCTTTTTTTTTTTTTTTGAAGTCAAACCAATAAAAAACAAAGAAAAATTCAATATTGAAAAAAAAAAAAATCGCACCCATATAAGTACTCTTATGACACTTATATATCCCACATGATTGTGTATATGCACGCCATGTAGCTACATATATCTACATGATGTGCATACATACAATTAGATAGGACATATAAAATAATTTATATGAGTGTTATAATATTATTGCTAATATTAATAAGCTTGTTTGTTTATGTTTGTTTAATTATTATTTATTGCTTTTTATTTTAATTATAGTTGGAGGGTATTATAGTCTATTTTAGTCTAAAATAATAGATAGCGCCCAAAAGATGAAAATTGAAGGTAAAAATACTAGTTTCTAAAGGTTGCGGGCGAAAAACGTAGAAATGTGAAAGGTTGTGGTAGATATATAGTCTAATTGGCCATCAATTAAATGATGTATTTTTTCTCTAATAACTATTTTGTTATCTAAATATTCTATTCGCACAAATATATATATATATATATGTTCTTGAGTTTTTGTAATTAAATTTTATCTTACTTATTAACAATATCAGCGGTAAATAAGTCTTTTAGATTCACTTCTGAAAATTACTTTTGACCATCCTTAGAGATAAAATGTGCTAATTCATATAAACTTTGGATATTAAAAAAAATAATGGACCTAAATGTAAAAAGAAATAAAAATTGAGGATTATGATTACAATTAAAATGTAGTGCATTTAACAAAATATGTGGCGTGTCAACATAATTAGCCAAATCTGAGTCAAACAAGTAAATTTCAATTAATCTAGCAGTAGTCACTTTACTTTCAAAAAAACATAATTCTCAGTTGACCACCGTACTTTAAAACTAGCTTTCACTCAATCATAATGAATTGATGATTAGACCAATCCATTCTTTGCCTCTAAATCACATTATACATATTTCTGTTACTCCAAAATCGCTAACAGAAACATATCAAGAACTTAATACGAATATGGGGGACTCCAAATTTGGGTCCTCCCAAACTCAAATAATGTGTGATAATTAGAGTGTAAAATGCCTTTTTTTTTTTTTTTGGGAGGGGGATGGTTAAATGAGGGGTTAAATTTAGCCTTTCATTTACTCGTTAACACTTCATGGAGCTTGTCCTACAAATATATTCAATCCAATTAAATTACGCCACGTGTCTAATTTAAATATTTTTCCACAATTTTCCTCCTAAACATTATTTAGAAATACGTTTTTTCCCTCCTGCTTTTTTGCCTTTAACTTTTTCCCCGTACATTAGAGCAAGAATATGTTAGAGTTTTTTCACCCAACAAAATCAATTAGTGTATCGGGGAATAGGGGGAAAATCTATTTTGGAGGGGGGCAGGGGTAAAGAAGGGGCTAAATTTAATCTCTCTTTTACCTTTTGCCCCCCAACTTTCTCCTTCAAAAATATATAATAAATTAAAGAGATCGGAAGAGCACACTTTGTAAACAACTTAATATCAATTTTATGATGAAAAAAGCAATTGTAAAATAATTTGTAAAAAAATTTTTAAAAATATCAATAAAAATTCTCAAACACTATAATCACTATATTTCCCTCTACACATTATTTGAGAATAACTTTTTACAACTTCTTTTTTTTGCCCCTTTAGATTTTTTCCCTTGACATTTTTCATCTAATATTAATCTTGCTCTAATAAACATCAAAGTTGAATTAGTTCACTTCGTCTAGCAAGTAACACATAACATAATAATGACTACTTAAAAATCTCTCATTCCATATGGTCTGTATAAATGCACAATAAGTAGATTTAAATCTATGTATTGTGCATTTATACAGTCTACATGGGATGAGAGGTCTTGATGCAATATTTTCTGAAAGTTTTTCAACATTTTCGCTAATTACAAATCATCTAATTTGGAGTTCAATTACAACTTATTCTAACGCAAGTTCTTGGTTTGGGCTCATTCTGCCATATAGTTTGGATGTTGGGCCTCTCTTACTTTCCGTTAATGGACCAAAATGACTCGAAATCATTTTCCGTTTTGCGTTTTTGAATGCAATCTACACCAAAATTGACATGTTTTCAACTTTTCATGTTTGGATTGCCTCAATTTTTCACATTTACAAAACAGTCAAAACAAGAAGTTATCATTTTTTTTATATACACAAGGAGAAGATAGGTCTTTGTTGTATAATTTTTCCCATTTTTAGAAAATGTACTTTCAAGAAATATAAAAATAAACGAGTGTACAATATTTTGGAAAAAATTGAAAATAGTTAAGAATCAAAAAGAAAATATTATGTTTTGTTCTTTACATCAGGTTGCGCACCAAAAACACAGGTTGACGATGAACATGTAAACAACGAAAGAATTGAGACATAATTTTCTAGTAAAAACCTATTTGCAAATAAATGTTGTGCAAGATGGAAAAATGAGCACAATCCCAGATTATCTTAATCATGGGATTAGTGGTAGCCATCATCATTCAAATCCATTATTAACCCATCTAAATCTTTCATTTATTATTGGATTTTGACCAGTTTTAGAATATTAATAAATCTCATAAATTGGCATCTTCCAACAAAATTTAATAAGACCCACAAATCATTTTTTTATTGGATTTCCAATTCTTCTTTTAATATCAAAAGATTTAGACATCTTCCAATAAGATTCAATTCCTTCAAAATTTAATGATAAAGAATGGGGCACCAGATTGGGTGTTCCATTGCTTGTGTTAATTATTGATGGCTTACTCTTTGTTAAAGAGTATTGGAAACTTCATATTATTCCTTAATTAATTGATTTGTGACAAGAAATCGTTATTAGATTGCACGTGTCTATCTTTATTCGTTCTATTAAATTTAACGTTCTAGTTAAAAGATGACATTCTTCAATTAAAGAGAATTTTTTTTATAAACTGTAGTGATTTTTAACATGATGGTCACACAACATTATATGCTACCATCCAATGAAGAAAGGTTTTCTTCTGTGATAGTCCATTTGCTATAAGAGCTCTTAAGCAACTAAATCGCTTTTCTACTATATATATATATATATATATATATTTTTTTTTTTTCTGGTTTCCATTATAAACGCAAAAAAAAAAGTGAATGAAATACTAATTAATGCGACTTTGTAACTTAGCTTGATAGCATTTTCAACTTTAATCATCTTCTAGATACATTGTCACATGCACAACTTGTTTTTCTCACGAGTAACAAAAAAAATCTGTATCAAGGGTAGATTTTTTGACTTTTATAACATATTATAAGATATTTGTCGTTACTCTAACTATTCAGCAAATAAATAGCATCCCGTTACAGTGGTGACCATATAGTCCTGTTAAACTTATTATATCTGATCGTATTTTTGTTGTTATTATTATTATCTTATTCTATTTTATTTTATTTTTGTTTATTCCGAAAATGGTTTCTCTCTTTTGGTTAAGAGAATCAACGGTTGATAATTGAATGTGGGGGCGGATCAGATTAAAGTTGAGTTTACTGTTGATTGTCTAATCAATGAAGCATTATGTTGATTAAAACTTCTCAACAAATCTTTTCCTGATTTAGGCACAAGTGAATGTTGACAAGGACTTTTTTGGAATATCAAAAAGTGAATAATCCTAGTGGCATGAGGGACCATCATTGCAATATATGGAATTTTAGAGTCCCCCCGCTGAAAATTTCACCGAACCCGCAAAAGTAACCATATCAATTTTGACCCCACTCTATTGTGTTCGATATATGCATTATTGTGTCACCTAAAAATTTTTTGGCACTGACCCCATGCTATGCACGCCACATGAGATGTGATCATCGTAAGGGCACTCACGGTGAGTACCCAAAAAACTACTGTTGTGTCATATTGCAAATGATTTAGAATAATTTTGACTTTTGTGAAGAAACAATTATTTGGTCTATTGATCTCAAATCTAATATGCTTACCAAAATGAAGTTGTACCGGTCAATCTAATGTCAGCCATTGGTACCTTATGGCTCAAGTTTCGCTTACAAAATTAATAAAAGATAAATAGTTATCCCTATTGTTAGGTGGCACTAGTTAGGTCTGCAAGACCAGTGTTCACGTTAGTAGTTGACACTATAAGGTGCTAGTTGTCAGTTAAATTAGATGGTGGTAAAACATGAACATATTTTAGAAAACTATAGATTTGATGAAATGACATGAAATTTCAGATATGACGTAATTCTGTGATAGTTTAAAATTTGATGTGCATGTCATGGTAAAATATGAATGATCAATGTGATAACATTTTGTTGAGTACCAACTCGAAATTTTTCTTAAATTACTGGCACTTGATAAACATTCTAGAAATTAAGTCTGAACTTACCTGGAACCTTTTATTTTATTATTTTATTTTTTTATATTTTTTAATAAACTTGTACGGGATACACATATTTGTATAAATTTTTAAAATTCAAGAAATTTGTAAACGATTTGAAAATTTCCATTTTCATTACTCCTAGGGCTAACTTCCCAGTCAGACAAAATATATAAGTTCTACAAAACTAATTTCGCCATTGGCTTGTTTCCCTAAATGTGGAAACTTGGACAACGAAAGCGAAGAAAAATATGATCTTATACTCTGGTGAGATAATGAATTTTAGTTGATGTTTCATAAAGCTCTACATATGCAATGTCGCCCCATGTTCTATGCGCGCAATATGGTATAAGAATCTTTATTAAAAACTTTTGAGAAATTTTTGCTAAAATCAACTAATAAAATGATCATAGACACATTAAAACTAAAAACACATGAAAATTCAACTACAAAATTATGCATTTCAAAATTCGGCTACTCATACATACATGTTAGAGAAAAGATAAAGGGAAGCCGACAAGTAACAACAAAAATATTACTAACAGTAGGACTGGATAGAATTATATCATTATAATAATAATTTATATATTTTTATAATAATAAAGCAATACAATAGTATTGATTCTGCTAGTGACTGCTGTGACAATTATATTTATCTAAGAGAAATACTAATCTAACAAGTTAATCAATGCTAGGAAAAAAATGATTAATTAAGTCTAATTGCGACACGTGGTAGTTTTTATGAGGATTTAAGCTAGATTAAGAATTTTAGTCTTTCTTATTAGCTTTCTAGCTGTTACCTAATTCCCCCTGCTTATTGTATAAGCATAATAATAATCTTTATTAGTCAACCAAATCATCAAAGATTATGAAATATGCCTACCCTTCCTCCTCCTAGGAGTCAAACTTTTAATGGCCAAATATTCCTTTTTTTTTTTTCTCTTTGTCTCTCTTTTTCTCTCTTAAATATAGTTTTTGTGGGCCAGCCGTGGCCTTCGACTCTCTTCTCTTGCTACATTACGTAGCATGGTTGTCGACAAATCAAGTCTTGGTTTACTAAGAGATAATCACACATCGGACAGTAGAAGAGATAGATCTTCAAATTCATGTATAGCATTATCACACGAGCAATTTGATCTAATCAAGACTAAAAAAGAGTATATACAATTAATTAATTACAATTTATGGATTTGTTAAATAGTATATAATTTCCGCATGGAATAACGATATGATAACCTACACGTAAGAGTTTAAACTAATTATGTTATCAAGGCTGATGTTCTAGTATGATTTTGGACGTTTATTCCGTATATCTTAAATTACATATGTCTAGATCAAACTAATAATCAAAGGTCACATATTACAAAATCATACAACGGTGTGTGTACATATATATGTATGGTGAATTATGAATGAAGACATCACCATTAGTACCATTTTGTATATAATTAATATATAACAATACAATAAATAAAGTTAGTTAAACAATTATTTAATAAAACTATAAAATAAAATAAGATAAAATTTGATTGATTAAACAATATTAATTATTCTATCCAATGGGATGTAAACTTTTATAAATTAAAGATGTCTGGCCTAATCAATAGACGTACAATTTTGTTGTCATTCTCACTGAAATATCCCTTCTAAATTAAAAACAACACAAATGACAAAGTAATAATAAATACTTAAAACCACAAGTTCCCAATGAATTCATAATTCTTCTATTCAAAGAATGTTCTAAAACTAGAGATGATAGCCACTGTCTTGCTCTTGCCGTCTAATTACTGTCACATTTATAACTATATCACCCCGGGCGCGTATGCCGGCGTAGCTGCCGGGACGGGATATCAATAGATCCATGATCCATCAAGATATTATTTCTCGGAGAACGAATTTTGCTAGAAAGGGAGGAAGACAAGTTGTAATTCACTTTAAACAACAAGAATAAAAGTCTGATTTTGTGCTGTCCTACTTTTTTCATATTAACCGCGTATTAGGGTAATAAACTCGGTTAGTTATTAAATTAGTTGCCTATATATTCTATAGGGATTATAACGTAATTAACTAGTAAAATTATCCTTAATATGCTTGATAATGATTGCTTTCAACAATGATGCTGCCACAATTAAAAAAATAATTATAAATAAATATGAAATATAAAAATTAAATTAATTTATATATACTGATAGTACCATTTAAAGGAAGAAAATAGTGTATTAAGGGAAGAAAAAGAGGAGCTAAAGCACTTTCTTTGGTCCATATCATGTCTCCTCAATACCCCATTTCCATGACTTGATTTTCCACTTGAAATTGGTTCATACTATACTGTGATTTTTCCTCCTCTTGCAAGGAGAAGAATTCATCAGGACGATGTCATCGACGGATCAAGGAAGAGAAATAACAGCTGGAGAAGGATCTTCCTCCTCAAGATCAGCATCCGCATCTACTGATCAACAGCAACAACAGCAGCCGGCGGCCCAACTGAGCCGATACGAATCCCAAAAACGTCGTGATTGGAACACTTTTGGACAATACTTGAGGAATCAGAGGCCTCCAGTGGCTCTATCCCAGTGCAGCTACAATCATGTACTAGACTTCCTTCGATATCTCGATCAGTTCGGAAAAACTAAGGTACACATACAAGGTTGTGTCTTCTTTGGACATCCTGAGCCAGCTGGTCCTTGTACTTGTCCCCTTAGGCAAGCATGGGGTAGCCTCGACGCCCTTATTGGCCGACTCCGGGCTGCTTATGAAGAAAACGGTGGCCTACCGGAGACAAACCCTTTCGCGAGTGGTGCCATACGGGTATATCTTCGAGAAGTTAGGGATTCCCAGGCCAAGGCTCGTGGAATCCCATACAAGAAGAAGAAGAAGAAGAGGAATCAATTGAAGGGTGCCACCATTAATAATGAAGGTGCAGCCACCTCGTCCAGCTATCATATGTGATCTTTCCTTCTCCAGTACTATATATTTCCTACTGGTAATTCACTAAATTCTCCCATATTTTGCTGTTGATGATGAGTTTGTTTAATTTCTTCATCTTGACGATGAACTTCTAAAAATGTTGTAGTTAATTTTTACCTTTTCACCAAGATACATCAATATATATATATATATTTTTGGATCAATTTGTTTGATTTTACTTTCCAATTTGGGTTAAACTGGGAAAATCCCAATATTTTCTTGATCTTGAACCCTAATATTTAATCCTTCGAAACCCTAATTTTCGTACCCTCTTCGAATTACATACATAAATTGATTTGTCATTCTTACCTCGAGCAAATTAACCATAGAATACTGAAGACTAGCTAAAGCGTATTGACGCCCACACGTAAACGCAAACGCTTACGTCCTATCGAGTAATCGTGCATTATCATAGATTTGGATGGTTTTTTGAATTTAATAATTCAAGGAGATATTTATATGTTTACTTTTGTCCCATTTCTTGTCTTTTGGGATTCTGCACCATCTTGTGCTCGCCATGGATGTCCCTCTTCAGTATGATCTCATTACATATATTAATTATATGTTATGGATCGATCACAATATCTTACAAAAACTATAAATAAATACACACTTAAATTATATACCATTTTCTTTGAGTATTGTGTATCTTCACCCTTGAAATTCATTTCTACTGTTTCTGGGGTACTTCACAAGATGAAGAGGAATTCGAATTCATTTCTTTCATCTCAAGATTTTTAGAAATTCTTGATAATTCAGTTTAATTTTGAATCATGTACTGATCCGTGATCAATCGATTGATGAAATGAAATTCTTGACATTTCATTGGATCATTAGTAGGCGGTAGGCACTAGCTCTATGTCTTCTAATAATAGAGAGAGTTCCATTTCTGATAGAAAATTCGACCTGTCAAGTAAGTCCTGTATGAGTAATTAGATAGCGATGCATCTCACTTGGAAATGTTACAGTCAGTTATAAATGTTTGTTTGTTTTCTTATTCTTAGGATATGAATAGCTTGCTGGAAACTTTTGATGTGAGAAGTAGTACTAAACATATATAGGACCTATTATACCATCAGATAATTCTAAATAAAACAAATTAGTCATAAATCAAATTCTTGACAATTGATGCTCATTTCCCATTTGATTTTTGCATAGGGATTATGATGAAATTAATTAGGTGCATAATCTTTATTTAATTAGTTACCGGTTTTTTTACTTGATTTCTTATTCTTATATCCATATATAGAGATGGAGCTCAACTTATATAGGTTACCTTATGCATATGTTAAAGGGGTAGGTAGATGGACCCTTTTGTTAACTAGCTAGATAGGTCCGTTTGACAACTAATTATTATGTATGCAGGTTCTTGGTTTATCAATAATTAATTATATTTGAAATTCTGTCACGTAATTTGATTTGGTTGGTGAAATTTTACTTAAAAGAAGTGCGGTTTGATGTGATGAGCTTGCAAGTTATTAACCATAGTGGTTGACACATGTTCATAGAAATACATACAATTATTATTGCTTCTATTGTAATTGAATTAGATTATAATTGGTTGCCAAAATAACCCTAATTAGTTAGAATCAATGTTTTAACACGTTATTTAATTTTCATGGAATGGTTTTTTTTTTTTTCAGTTCTTAAAGAATTACATAACATTCTCTAGTACATTTTGGTAGATTTTTCTTTTCTCTCTCTCTCTCTCTTTTTTTTTTCAAGCACAAGGGGGACACAGGAGAGGGGTGGATGTGGTTTGAACCCGGGACCTCCTATCTAGGACGTGAGAACTTAACCACCGATCACTTGTTCGAACCACCACATTTTGATAGAATTTGTAACAAAAAAATAAAAATAAAAAATAGAATATCAATGTGCTTATGCATATCTTACTCACACAATTTCTGGTAATAGATTATAGAAAGATTGATTATATTCTTTAGAGTATATTAATTAAATAAGCTAAATCACGTTATATTCTTTTCAAAAAAATAAAAAACTAAAATTATTTGTTTAATATTTCAATTTATATATGTGAAATGAAATTTTATATAGAAGATCCCTACACTTGGTACCACCACTTGAAACCATTGGATTCCTTCATGTATGGACCCAATTGTCATGATTTGTTTGTGTCTTCAATTTTTATTTCCACATAATTAATTTAGAAAAACATTTGATTTAAGGAGAAATGCAAGTTTATATATATGTATATATAGTGGAGTGCAAGTGAATCAAAATGATAACAACTTTTCCTGATTTATATGTTTATTTTTATCTTTATATCTAACCAACGCTAATTGCTTAAACCTTTCATCTAATATAGGTAGATGAATATTAAAAACAAGGAAATTAGATGCCTTTTCCCCTTCTTATTTTGACAAGATGAGCTAACCACGCCTCTTAAGGGACATTTAATAGTCGACTTTAAGCAAGTTAAAAAAGGACATATAAGTGAGTCAGGTCGAATCATGAAGACCCACACTGAATTGACATCTTGTGACATGTTTACACCACATATCACCGTTTTTTCGTATCAATAGGCATGATCAGAATCCATGATGAACAAGACAAGCATAATTTTACTGGCTCCTAAGATTTGGAATGGAAGACCTTAAAAGATCCTTATGTCGGATCGATTAAAGATGTTCCCTTTCAATGTTGCAAAATAATCACTAAATAAATGTGGGGCCTCATTCATCGATAACAAGTCACTGAAAATTGATCTCAAACCAATTTTCATTCTTAAATATGAATTATTAGATTTAATAATTAATGGTATGTTATGATAAATATAATATATGTAACTTGGTTCTTACTTTATGAAATGTAATAAGTCGACCGATCGAGCCTTATAATTACTTCTTCAAAACTAAAAATTAGAATGATATATTCAATATGTCACCCAACCACTGATAAAAATTTATTCAGAGTATATATACTCAGAATGATATAGTCATAACAGTTTATTCTCAACTCTTTTTATATTTTAATAATGGATGACTGTGAAAATTCATCAAAATGATTTTAAAATATGTTGAAAAAGTTAGAAATCACATTTTACCACGAACTTACCTTGAAATATTTTGTTATAGATTCCCAATTTAATTGGAAAAAAGGGGAGCAGTGTTCCAATACATCGGGGATGTTATCAAAATGTACAAATTCTTTCATGAAAAATGTACGAATAATGGAGACCCCACTTTAGCATTAAGCCTTTATTTAGCAGTTTCTTTCAACATTTTTTTATCACTAATCATAGACCTCATTATTAACTCTCTTTTAGGATTTCTTTGTCATAGATCTCTCAATTGGAACTCATAGAACTCTTACTTAAATTCTCCTGTCTTTTGAGACTCCTACAGCTCTTCAAAATTGAAGTATCGAGTAAAGGATCAAGCAGTTAAAGATAGTTTTAGAGGAAGTTTCTAAAGAACCAGGGTCGAGTTTCTTACGAAACCCGGTTTCCAATGAGATGCTGCCATATAGTGTGTCTCAGATGAGGTGTCAATCTATAATTAAAAACCGAGCTCTGTAAGGAAGCAGGGCCGGTTTCCATAACCGGACCGTAATTTTAGATGGTAATTATAGAATTAAATCATATTAACGTTATCATTTGTAGAGAACTGAATCATCAATCCATTTATCTTGTCGTCCCAATGTCGGATTAAGAGTATTGGTAAACTTGATTGATTGCAAGGAATGACCCTACCATCAAAGAAACGTAAATTATTTATTTATTTATTTATTTTTTTTTGATACTCAAAGAAAGGTCATTGACAGTTATAGTTTGCTGGTTGAAGTAAATAAATAAGTTGTACTATGCTCCAATTGAACATGTTTGTTTTTTTTTTTTTTAATAAAGAGAAAAAACCATGTAGTGTAGAAGAAAAACAAAAATTTAATCGAAATTTAACCGTACATGTCAAAGGAAGCTAATAGTCTAATAGAAGAAAACCCATCAGATTGACTAAAGACACCTGGCAAGGATGTTTGGCAATTCACTTGGATTATAAATTAGATTATAATTTGTCACACGATAATATTTCATTAGTTTCACTTTTTTCAAAATGTTAAAAAGTAAAGTCAAGCCATAATTTTTTACTATCTCCATCCTAAAAAGATAGTCCATATTTCTTTTTTCTTCCGTCCCAAAATATGGTCCAGTTACTATCTTAGGCATGTATTTTATCTATAGAGTTCCTAATATAACCCTACTTAATACATCTTGGTAATATGATTTATGACTTGAGGAATACAAAAAGTTGGCTTTGGGAATAATTGATTATGAGTTGTAAATTAAGTTTTATTGTATATATACAACAAACAAATTCATCTACATTAAATTTTATCGATTGCTTATTGACATTAATAGAAAGGTATAATTAGAAAAATATAGGTAAATTTTAATATTTTAACTACCATTTTTTAATACGTGTGTATAATTGAAATGAACTATCTTTTTGAGACGAAGATAGTACTTTTTATAAAAAAAGAATTAATAAAATGATGGCATGTAATAGATTATAATCTAAATTATAATCTAATGAGTTGCCAAACAATATCACAATTACTTAGTTACACAATCAATCTCCAAATAAAGATAATTATGACCAATTTTTCGTTAGATTGGCTAGTCGTCCTAGTATGTCGCTACAAAGCAAATTTTGTAAAGTCAACATAGAAGAGCGCGCCACCTAATGATTTATGCAACTTTGATTTTGATGAAGCACCACCCCTATTGCAGTTATGGCAGTGTCATCTAATTTTAATCACTAACACGATTTGTAGAAATATAATGTGTTTACATTAATAGATGTTATATGATATTACTAACTGGTGTTGTTACGGTACTATATGTCTGGTGTTAAATCATTTCTAATTCCACTTACACCTGAGATAATAAATTTGTGGGGGACGGGAACGAGTAATTTAAATTTCACTATTGTGTGACATTATTGGGGTTGTGGTGGTATTTAGGTAGGTTTTTGGAGGGACATGAACCTAGTCACTCTTTTTGTCTCATTCTTGATTGTGTGCCCACTAATATGCCAACCAAGGGGTAAAATTATGCGGGATGACTTTATCTTTTGTGAATCCGACCTGGGATAAAGTTGGATCATTTAAAGTATACCATAAAATAACATTAATTTAGTAATTTAAATTTTTGAAAAAGTTAAAAAAGATATTGATAAAGATGTTCATTGTCTCAACCAGTAATACTTTTTGGATTCTTGGAATCATGAGATCAGCACCTGCAAAAAAAAAAAAAAAAAGGAAAAAGGGGTGCTTCATTTCATCTCCTTCACCATTTTGCAGAAATTTATAGCTTCCACAAGCATTTGGACTGAAAGTTTCAAGCTTCAATCAACCATATAGGTCAACCGGAAATACAGGCCTTTAAGACCAGCAGATTGCAAGCAATAGCAGATAAAACAGAATGCCATTGAGGAAGTAAAGGGTGGTCCCCCAAAGAGTAACTGGTTTTCCACTATCTCTCATCTGGCATATTGGTGAAGTTGTACAGCTCATAGCCCGTCTTGTTGGATATGTGTATCGGCGTAAATCAGAGCTCTTCCGGCCATATCAGATCATGGAACCTTGGAATTCATTCACTTAGCAGAAGTGCAGATACAATTTTTCCTTCACTTTTTCAGTTTCTTTTGGAGAAATAGGCCTTCAAAGATACAGACTTGTCAAAATAAACAAGAAAGTTGAGTATGTAACTCAAAAATCATGTGTGCAGATAATTTATCAAGCATGCTGAGTCAAAGCAAAGGACATTGATCGCCGTAGATGACACTAATTATTTTCAACATACGTAAAATATGATCCTGCAGATAGAAAAGCTACAGGGAAATACGTTAGCTAATGAAGGGGCAATAAATACCAACACTCTGGAACTGGCTCGTAGCTTTTATCTTAGAAAACCTCGTGCTTTTCAATCTTCTTTTCTATATATATCTGATGAACCAAATAGGGAATACCGCGAAACTGATTAACTTCTCCTTTTTAAAATTCAATTATGGCATTCAAGTCATCAATGTTACAGTGATCTGAGTCACTGAGTGGAAAATTTTTGTTACAAATGGGGAAGAAGCGGTGCGGAAGATGTGACTTGAACCCACCCGGGGTGAAAACTCTGGTAAGGGATATGCTCTACCACTGGACTATCTCCTTGGCCACAAGACGAGCCACCTTGGTATGTATGAATGAATAATATCAAGCAGGAAAAGAAAGTCAAAATTTTCAGCATAATGCTAGCAAGCCATCAATTTTTTTAGGGAATGAGATTCACTGGTTAGAAGCTTTGAGCACTATGAGTCTATGACAAACCTACAAGCTCTGTAACTTGCATGAATCTATGTTATTGACTAACTATTAAGCAATAGGAAGTAATCTGCAAGAGCGCAGCAGTCACAGTTATACTGTTTAGAAAATCTCAACTAAACAAAGAATTCCCTCACCATCGCAATAGAATTTGCAGATTTCAGCACAAGCGCTGTAAATACCTCTAAGAGAATGTGAAGCGAAAACGAAACTTGAAAATCCATAAGATACTATGGCAGCAAGCGTTAAGATTTTTGAACAGAACACTTGACAAATTCTTATTATATGTCCAGAAACACAGTTTATCACCAGGGTGGAAGAATCAACCAAATGAAGCAAGGTCAGGCTCCTTTGCAATTTACCATCGAACTATCTCGCCAGAAAGAGTAGTTCGTTAAGGAAAAGACTGCCATACGGCGACTCCCAGCATGTCTTTGCTGCATGTATTGCTCTCTTTGTCATGAAGAATGTTGAAATTTGAACTGCTAACACTCCTAAAATAGCAGAACTTATTATCATCACTGTAATGGTAAGATTTGTCGGGTGCTGACCAGTCCACTGACCACTGACTTGCTTTTTACGAGAACATAACTCTGGGCATTTTGCATATTTTTCAGGGTACTGCTCTTGAATCCAAGACCTGAATTCTTTTCCTTCTTCTCACTTCTTCTCATTGAAACCCAATGTTAGATTCCTTACAAAAGCATAGGAATCATTTCCCTTATCAATGTTGTCGGAATAATAGTAGAAGTCAAACTTTTTGAGTGATCTCAGAGTGTTAACGGACAATGATGGCTTGTTGGCATTGACACTGCTGTTGAAATCTATAGTCTGATTCACAATCTGCAAATTACCATCATTCCCCATCACCATATCATTACTATATTTAAATCTTTGAGAAAATTGGGTCGCAATCTTCCCATACGATGATTTTACCCAGCCACTATATATAATTGACCTGCTAACATTTGTAGTAAATGAAACATTAAAACCTGAGAAATTTGACTTAAGAAAAACTGCAAGGGGACTGCTACTGTAATCTAACACCCTGCCTTCTGTCTTATCATTCTTCTTATCAAGCCAAAGATGTAAATTTGCATCAATGTACCAAACATTTAGAGCATTTGTAACACTGAAACCAAAAGTATGAACCTTTCCATCCAAGATCGTAGCCAGCAATGGAGTAATCTCAATATCATACGTAGGGAGGTCAAACGAACCTATTGCAGTGATTGGTCTCCATAACAGGGGATTTATACCCCCCGTATAAATCACTGTAAAAGGCCAAACTGCACCTACGATCTTACCGTCCAAGCTTACCACTACTTCCCTAAAAGGTCCATTTCCTGGTGTACCCGTCAGGTTATTCCTCTTTATGTACTCATTTGGGTAATTCAAATACCAAAATTCATCATTCTCATGAAATGAAACGTACATCTCCAGCACAGCCCTGTATACATTTTGTGGAATCTTAAACTTCTTAGACCCTACATTTTGGGAATTCTGAATCTCAAACCACAATCCATCATTCAAGGGCAAGTTTCGTGAAATAGGCAATATTAGATCAGCCCCATTACTATAGCCCAATTCACCATAATCAACCCCATTTATGCCATATTGTTCTTTAGCAGGATAAAAATGAAAGGTGACATTAACATGGTACACACCCGTGTATTCTCTATTAACTAGATTGGGCATAATAAGCAGCAAGGGTCTGATTACTCATGAGCAAAGTGTAATACCTAGTGATATCCTTCTTAACAGTCCAAACAATGCCGGTAGGCGTTGGTTCAGGAGTGGAGCTCCTAAGAATCTCAACCCCACCAAGCCAGATACCAAAAATTCTATCATATTGCACGCCTTTACATGTTGCAGTCCATTCAAGAACAATTTTTGCAAAATTCTGAGATGGGCAATTTGCAGGGGGGCTGTAATCTGCAAGAGCTGGGGGATGGCCATATGTAAATCCAAAGTCATGTTGGAGGACTAAATATGAACAAGGCTTAGTCTTGGGAAGATTTATGGGTTTGGTGACTTCAAAGTAAGTTAGTGGAGTGGTTATCTGGTCTGAAATTGTGGTGGGTTCAGAAAAAAGTTGTGATCGGAATAGGGAGGTGGATGAGTGGAGGTTAGTAGCGGAAAGAAGCAGAGATTGGTGGAGGAGAAATAGTGAGTACAGGAAGAAGACGATAAGAGAAGAAGCCATTTGTGGAGGGAAATGAAAGTTTAACTGTCTTATATACAGGATTTTGGATTAATCATCTATTTCGTAAGTTCTTTCTCCGTTCCCATTTTTCTAAAAATTTTCTTTTATTGTGATTAAATATCACCAAAATATATAATAGTAATGGCCAACACATTTGTGGTCCAATGGCATCTAAGGGACTTCCCACACCCTCCGGCCTCCGCTTCCCTACAATCACTTTGTAATGCCCAAAAAGGATATAATAGTAATAAGCAGATAAGCAAGCCATTACGACAACTTTGACTGGGTGGTTGTGGAACTTAATGCTAACCACCATGATAGAGGCTCTATAAATGGAGCAGGCCGATGGTTCTCATTTCATCCCCAACTCCCCTCAGATGGCAGCACACAACTGCCCCACGTTCCCGTTCAACCAATATGTCCCATCCTTCAGCCATCCTTCATTTCTGTCATTGGGAAGAATATATATATACATATATATATTGCATTCCAAAGGCTTTTCTCTACTGCTCTGATGTTGGCAAATTCTGTTTCGAAGTGGACAATGTTAATTCTGATCTTGTTTGTGTAAAGTCAGAGTGGAGAATGTTCTCTTCAAGCACTCTGCTATGAAAAACCCCCGCGTTTTGCAAGAGACTGATTTTGATGATGTGGATAGGACATATTTTAAAGCTGCTACTGATGTTTTACCCTGTCCTTTTGAATATGCAAAGGCTTGCTATCCAAGGCCCCCCATCAAGGTAGCCCTTATGGATATTGCTGATGACTTTAACATCCTATTAGCTCAGTAACCTTATCTTCCTAAGCTTGCCCTAAGCAGAAAGTTGGTGATGGAGAGAATTAAGTCCTACTTGTTACTTATGCTGCCACACTGCGGGTCCTTCAGTCTAGCTCCCGTTTGGCTTTGGGTTTCTGTCTCTTGGCTCCCCCAAATTTCTATTTATGGCTAAGTTTCTTCTGCATTGTAGCTATGGTTCCAATTGTTTACCCTCGTGAGGTCTCGGCCTAGTCCCCCCTCTCATGTACTCATTTTCATTTTGCTCATAGAAGATTGTTTCCTTGAGAGAGGGGAAGGTGTTGGGGGGGGGGGGAGGCAAGCTATTATGAGTTGGAATTGTTGAATCAAATACCAAAATAATCCCGGTATTTATCTAGCTAATTTGCACATATGAACCACATACTTTAGAGTGGCTGCAAAGACAGACTATTACTAGTATCAGTTTCAAAGACGTTCAACTAGGAGGAGCCTATTTTCAAAATACTTACCCACAATTTAGAGATTTTGCCTACAAGGACAATATTTACATAAAAGTGAGTACAAAAAGTTCAATTAATTAATAACTTCTCGTTTAAAGGTTTAAATACGTGTGCTTTTGCACACTTATCAACAACCATTATCTCGAGACCGGAAGAAATAGGTCAACTGAGATATTATATGTCTTCAATTCATTGCTAATAATGTCATAAACATCAGAACCCTTTTAATACATATTTCTAGAATACTTAGTTTCATAATGCAAAGCAGAAACCAAACTTCTTCAATGAATAATCTTTTTCCATTACTACGGTCAACTCAGATCAAACTGCATGCATATCAGCATATGGGAGCTCTTCTCTTGGGAGCAGATTCCTCAGATTTTCACTAGGAAGCCTACACTCTCCCCTCAATAGTGGATTTGTGAATTTAGTGAGGATATCTGAATGGAACAGATTAAATATGCAATGGAATAAAGTGTGTGTGCAACACCAGTAGCCGGCAGTAGTTCGAAACCCAAAGAAGACAAATGGAACTCTAAACTTGCTTCTTTTAAGATTTATAATTATGGCGTTCAAGTACTCAAGGTTATCTTGGTAGAAAAAGTTTGTTTGAGTTGTTGAAACAGTGGAAATTCAAAATGTCTCAGCATTTTTTTTAAGCGAGAGACAGAGACCAGTAAATCTGTTAAGTATCACCCTATAGCTCTATAGCTCGCATGAGTCCCTGTTATTAACTATTAAGCAATGGGAAGAAATCTGCAAGAGGAAAGAAGTCAGAGTTATAATGTTCAGAAAAACTTAACTAAAGAAAGAGTATCCCTAAACTCATTCCAGACTTTAGGTCATAGTTTGTTCCTTGTAAGGCCTGATATCGCCCTACATCTCATAAAAGATTTCCCACATCATAGTCTTGGAGATTTTCTCCCCCTGCAATTACAGTATCTTGTCTTTGGCACATAATATTGCAAAAGGCTCTTAACCTGCATCCAATCATCCAAAACCAAGATGCAACAAAAGGAAATGGCTCGTGGATCAATATATTTCAATTCAGTTGAAAAATACTGATACAATTCCTTTTAAGATGCTTCTAAACAGGAGTAACCATAATACTGTCACGACAGAAGCCTTTTTCCTTTTCAAGAAAAATTAAATAAATATTACGAGCTATAGCCTACAGGGATAGAAATAATCTATGATTGCAACAAAGAGTACATTTTTACCATAAGCTACTCATCTCAAAGCAGTATCTTTATCTCTGTCCTTGAAAACTGTGGACTCAACCTAACTTTTCCAACACACACACACACACACACACACACACACACACACTTTTTTTTGGGAGGATTCTCCAATACATTCTTAGAATTATAATAAGAGGAAAGAATGTTTTATTGAAAGAACAACAAGTGCAGACCAAAGAAGTCTTGGAATCATGGAGTTGATGTTAATATAATTTAATATTTTTCATTCAAGTACGGAATTCCCACCTTAGATTCGCAGATTTCAACAAGTGGTGTAAATATCTGTAATAGAATGTGATGTGGAGACAAAACTTGGAAATCTGTAAGTACCATGGGAAGCAAACGACAAGATTCTAGACAAACTAACAATTACTTCAACATAACATCTAAAATTACATCACATCATCAAAAATCACAGAATACTTGGCCAATGTAATTAATAACTCCTTACTACCATGGGGAAAAAGATGCACGTGAAACATCAGATTGTTTATTGTCTTGAAAGCAAAATCACAATGTTGATGAATTATGTACAAATATTTAGAATGTTGCAGAAAAAAATATCAAAATACAATAAAAAGATCTTGATAAATTCTTATTATTATGCCAAAAAAAAACACAGCTTTTCGACAGGGTGGAAGAACCAACCAAATGAAGCAAGGTTAGACTCTTTTGTATTTACCATGAAAATTTGGAGCCAGAAAGGTGGTCCGTGAAGGAACAGACTGCCGCACGCCAAGTCCCATGTCTTTGCTGCATGTATTGCTCTCTTTGTCATGAAGAATGGTGTAATTTGAACTGCTTACACTCCTAAAATAGCAGAACTTACCATTCCTATACCAGTAGTTCTGTTGGGTGCTGCCCAATCCACTGACCACCAAGTTGTCTTTTACAAGCATATGACCCCGTGCATTTTGAATATTTTTAAGTGTGCTGGTTATGAATCCAACACCAGAATTCTTTTCCTTCTTCTCATTGAAACCCAATGTTAGGTTAGCTATAGAAGCACAGGAATCATTTCCCTTATCAATGTTGGCAGAATAATAGTAAAAGTCAAACTTTTTGAGTGATCTCAGAGAGTTAACGGACAATGATGGCTTGTTGGCATTGACACTGCTGTTGAAATCTATAGCCTGATTCACAATCTGCAAATTACCATCATTCCCCAACACCATATGATTACTATATTTAAAACTTTGAGAAAATTGGGTCGCAATCTTCCCATACGATGATTTTACCCAGCCACTATATATAATTGACCTGCTAACATTTGTGGTAAACGAACCATTAAAACCTGAGAAATTTGACTTAAGAAAAACTGCAAGGGGACAGCTACTGTAATCTAGCACCCTGCCTTCTGTCTTGTCATTCTTCTTATCAAGCCAAAGATGTAAATTTGCATCAATGTACCAAACATTTAGAGCATTTGTAACACTGAAACCAAAAGTATGAACCTTTCCATCCAAGATCGTAGCCAGCAATGGAGTAATCTCAATATCATACGTAGGGAGGTCAAACGAACCTATTGCAGTGATTGGTCTCCATAACAGGGGATTTACACCCCCGGTATAAATCACTGTAAAAGGCCAAACCGCACCTACGACCTTACCGTCCAAGCTTACTACTACTTCCCTAAAAGGTCCATTTCCTGGTGTACCCGTCAGGTTATTCAGCTTTATGTACTCATTAGGGTAATTTCCATACCAAAATTCATCATTCTCGTGAAACGAACATAAACCTCCAGCACAGCCCTGTATGTATTTTGTGGAATCTTGAACTCCTTTGACTTTACATCTTCGGAATTCTGAATCTCAAACCACAATCCATCATTTAATGGTAAGTTTCGCGAAATAGGCAATATCAAATCAGCCCCATAACCAAACCCATAATCCAATTCACCATAATCAACCCTAGTTAGAGTATATTCTACTTCAGCAGGATAGAAATGAAAGGTGACATTAACATGGTACACACCCGTGTAAGTGCTATCAACAACATTGCCCAGATAAACGGCAAGAGTCTGATTAGTCATGAGCAAAGAATAATACCTAGAAATATCCTTCTTAACAGTCCAAACAATGCCAGTGGGTCTTGGTTCAGCAGTGCAGCTCCTAACAATCTCAACCCCACCAAGCCAGATCCCGAAAATTCTATCAAATTGCCTGCTTTACATGTCGCAGTCCATTCAAGAACAATTTTTGCAAACTTTTGAGACGGGCAATTTGCAGGAGGACTGTAATCAGCCAGAACTGGGGGTTTGCCATATGTGTACCCAAAATCATGTTGAAGGACCGAATACGAACAAGGTTTGGTCTTGGGAAGATTTATGGGTTTGGTGACTTCAAAGTAAGTGGTGGGAGTAGTAACCTGGTCTGAAATTGAGGTGGGCTCAGAAATAAGTTGTGATCGGAACAGGGAGGCGGATGAATGGAGATTGGCAGCTGAGAGAAGCAGTGGTTGGTAGAGTAGAAAGATTGAGTAAAGGAAGAAGAGGATGAAAGGGGAAGCCATCTGTGGAGTGAAATGAAAGTTTACCGGTTTTATAAGCATATAATAATTGAATTAATAAGCTGAAGTTCGGTTGAAATGGAGTAGAAAACAATGATTTGGAGGTGAAAACAGCACAAGAAAAAGACAATTCCGGTTTCTTGGCCTTCGATTTCTCCAACAAATTACTGTTATACTGTTATTCTTCTCATCTTCCCTTCAATGCTCTCCGAGCTAGTCTCTATCTCATATTTTTCCCTCCTCCTTTTTCTTTCATTCATTCATTTCCCCCACCTTTTTGTCGTGATGATTATTGGTGTTTAATGGTTAGATGATCAAATAAGCATTTCTATTCATGCTACATGTGATTTGTCCAAAAAATTTCTCTTAGTTTAGGTATACCTACTCTATATTAAGTAATGTAATGAAATTAAGAAATCTAATTTTTTTGTTAAATTGAGTTCCTTAAATACACATGAATTCTTCATTAGTCACGATTATTGAATAGAGTGGTAGAAATTTTTCCCGATTTCTCAATTAGGTATGAACGGATAATATTTTAAAATTATATATTAAGTTAAACAAAATTGAAAAATGGTAATTCAGCGTACTCTTATTTTAAAATTATATATTTGTTAAACAAATTATATATTTGTTACTTTATTTTAGTTGGTACCATGTAAAAGATTACCCAAAAAAAAAAAATAGTTATTTTGAGATAGAACTTAGAAGTTGAATTTTAATACTTTGTGTCACCGGTGAAAGGATCTAACGTTATACATTAAGGCAAGTGAAAATTCTCAACTACCATTCCACCACTGGAAGCGTTGACATGGCACGTTCTGTTTAGTGCGGGTTCATAGAGATATATATATATATATATAATTATGATCAGTGGCGGAGTCAGACAGTATTGAAGGGGTGGGTTCAAAGGGTGAGTCACGTAGTACACATGACTAAATTACTTTTTATATATAATTATATTTTATTTTTGGAAAAAGATATTAGTACCAAATGGGCCACAAAATCAGTTACATAATATGTTAAAAAGACCTATATGCCCTTGATGCCGTTAATCCAAAATCTCGGTCACTCTTGGAGATTTCATTTCAACTTTTCTTTTACAAACAACTACCAAATTAATGATATGCCCTTATCCCCTCTCAGATAGATTTAGGAGAGAGAAATTGCCTCAAACCCCTATGACCCCTATGACCCCAAATCCGATTTCTGTTCTTCTT
>CAVNYN010144483.1:5446-18011 GCA_963692815.1 Nyctanthes arbor-tristis
ACGTGATCTGGACTCTATTAGGTGAAAAGTGTCTCTTACCGAATGGGGTTGTACTATGTTAAACAACCGATTTAAAAAAAAAAAAAAAAGATACTTTCAGTCGGTTGGTTAATCATGTATATCTAAGAGGCATATCTTTGTACAGTTCTTCTATAAAACAGATCGGGGTCCAATTTCAGAGCCTGATCTCTAATCACAGGGCTTCACCTCACCTGACACAGTTGAGGTGGTTCTGTATTATTAGAGGTCGGGCTCCGAAATCGGAGCTAAATCTGTTTTCTTAGAAAATTTACATCTTCGTAAGGGTGGATACCAAGTAAAGTTTTAAAAAGTGTAATGCGTGGAAAGCATCGAGGTTGAGTATTGGGGTTATACGCACCTAAGCGGATGAAAGCGCGATTAATGCGTGATAAAACTTGAGACGTGCCATAGCGCGAAGCCCAGATTTCGAACGTATATAAAAACTGTCTAGGTGAGTTTTTTAAAAATTTTGATATCAAGTATGGGGTTCCTTGTTAATAAATAGGGTCATAACAATAATGGTTCTTAGTGAACATACTATTAAACTATATATATTTCTTGATACTTGAAACACGTTATTCATATCACACTAGTTTAAATGATTATATAAATCTCGCTTTTCTTAATTTTCCCTACAAAAAGGGTATATGTTGGTCCCAAGTCTACAGTTGAGGTTTAACACGACTTTTGGGCATGTAAAAATAGACTAAAGGTTTGAACCAGATAACAGATTACTCATAGTAAGATTCTATTGGTCCCTATAGTATAAAAGAAATATTGTTAGCTTTAATTTTCCATTTTAGTGGAGTCCGATCATGCAAAGCATGATCATGGATAGGGGAAGATCCAAAATATGGTAAAAAGGGCTATTGGAACTGGACAGTCCTCAGGTAAAACACTATTTTTTACCAAAGGATTCTTAAAGAATTTTTTTGAAAATGGGGGTAGTTGGAGAAGGTAGCTACCCCGCACCTCTGCCCCTGCTGATCATGGAAATTAATTTTTGGTTGTACTAACAATTAACTGTTCATCAAGCAATTATTAATTATAATTGGTATTATTATTTTTAAATATTAGACTATATTTAAATTTTGCCACATTTTCTTAATGATACACGCACCATTTACTTTTCACATTACATAATCTTCAATGGTAAATTCCTAAATCATTTCAGGAACAAATGAGGAATAGAATTGTAGGAAAAAAATATGTTTCCAATGTATATTTTATATTAAGGAGCTTGTAGTTGATGTGGCCATTAGTTTATTTAGGAGATAGAATATAAAAACAAGGGAAAATGCTACTTTTGCATATAAAATATTTATCATCTATGTAACTTTTAAAACAATCAGTTTATGTCATTGAATTTGTGATGTGATTTTAAATGATAAAATATGTGAGAAAATAGAATCCGACTAAGTGTAATTGTGTAAGTTTTTTTATACAAGTAACATAGTCAGAAATTAAATAGATGGTGTTTTACACATTCTCTAGATGTAGATGTTATGTTACACAACTTCCATTTTTTCTTTTATCACCTAAAATAATTCACCACTTATATGGCAAAAAGATGCTCCATTGGAGATGTTTTTTACATTATCAATAAATTGTTATTAGAGTATGTAAAAATTTTATTTTGCACACATACACACCCTGACACGTGAGAGGGTGTAGACTCCACTTCTGAGAGGTAAGTTGATGTACAAAATAATTAGTCTCGATCTAGCACATATGGTATGACACCATATGGTGTTATATGATCATATGACGTGTATCACAATTGTGTGGCGTGCTTCGCTACACATTACATGGCCATATAACTCCATACATATGGTGCTATATCATTTTTAATAAATAATAATTGTCATGTTTGCTACATGTTTAAATCTTGGCAATATATATATATATATATATAAAGAATTGAATTACCAATTATAATAATTGATTGCTTAACATACCTTAATATTTTGTTAAAGAAAAGGACGCTAACTTTTTTTCCTTTCCCCTTTTTTTTTGAATGAGTTTGCATATTTGAGTGTGTATAAAATAGATTTTTTTGAGAGTTCATTTTGTGAAAAAGTGATTTTTTTGAAAGAATGTATAGTTAAAAAGTAATATAAGAAATTGTGGAAAATAATTTTTTAAAGACGTGTGTTTGAGAATGAATTTATAAAGAAGAATTACTTCTTACAAAATCAACTCCATACACACTCGATGAGACTAATATGATAGTGGGCATTAGTTATCCATTATCATAATGATTCCTTGTCATTTTAAGGAAAAAAAAATAAAACAATAGATGCTTACATGCCATTCCCATGTCAATCTTTATATGGAAATCTATAGACTCTATTTTTAGAGCCTAATCACCTATGTGGCAAATATCTAACTAAAATTTTGGGGCTTCTTTTGTTAGATGTTTGCTACATAAGTGATTAGGTTTCGTTTTTTAAGCTTGATCAATTTCCTTAGAAAATTTCATTCCCATGTAGCTAGTTGTGTGAGGTTATAAATGAGCATCTCTAGAGGCGAGTTAAAAATTTCATCCAATGCGCTCGAAATAATTAAAAGCAAAATATTTTAAGGAAGTTTGCAGGAGCTCATACACACAGTAAAAAATTTTAAGCAGTTCTCGTTTTAAGTTTTAGTTTTAAAGTTACGTAATTTTATTTATTTTTTTAAAGGAAAAAGTTACGTATTTTGAACTAATTAAATCAATTGAAAAATTATGTGTTCCAAATTTTATTTATTACTAAGAAAATGTTGTCTTGAAGATTTTTATTTTTATTTTTTGGTTTTAACAAACACATAAATAAAGTAATTATGAAAAAAATAGAAAATGGAAAATTAATCATGAAAATAAAAATACTGCAAGGCTAAGCTTCACTATAAATGGTTGTCGAACACAAGATGAAAGATGTTAACTACAAGAAATAAAGAGATGTTTGCAAAAAGTCTAGCACCTTGTGTCGGTGATTTCTATAGAGTCAGATCGCACTCCTATATAAAACCTGACAACCAATAGAAAACTGCCAAAAAGCGAAATAATATATTGGAGAATTTTTTTTTAAGGGAAAAAGTGATAGGGAACTGGGTAAAAACTGGGCCAAATTCCCGCCCCTTCAAAACACCATTTTTGCATCTAAATTTGTTTTCCCACCTAATTACCCCATACATTAGTTGTCTCTGTTGGGTAAAAATTGAGGAGTTTTTTTTCACTCAACACTAGAAATGCTCTAAATAAGGCGCGTTCAGCTGACTTGGCTGATCCATCGACTAGATTGATGCGTCTTACTTATTCTCTCCTACTAGTGGAGAAGACGAGGAGTCGAGCTTGCTCATGAACTATCTGTAGCTTGTCAATAAATTTTTATTTCTTTTACAATTTAACATTGTGTTTGGATGTCCATGCATAAAATGGGTAAGAAAGATTCAAATATATAAAAATATAGTGAGGCCTAAAGAGTAAAAGTTTTATTTTGCCTACGTAGGCATATTATTATGCATGCATGTAATAAGTGGTACACACCCAGGCTACAAGTGTGAGGTGTTTGTTGCTTAAATGTTTGACACATATGCAAGCAGACATAATAGCATGCATGTGTGTAGGTAAATAAAATTCCTAACCTAAACAGGGAGAAGATGTGATAAAATTAAATTAAATTAACCAATGTACAGGGCCGACCCTAAGAATTTAGGTGCCCTGTGTGATAATACAAAATAATGTCCCCTTCAATTAAATAATAAGAGTTATATTAGAAAAATAAATTATACTATAATCATATCATTTTATATTAAAAACAATTATTTTTATTATGGTGCCTCACATTTTTTTATTAACTTGTCGGATTTATGGATTTTTTCTTTTTTTCTTTTTTTTTTTGGCCTTTGATGATTAACGGAAATAGACATTGTTTAATTTTTTAAGTAATAAAATCTATTCTAATTCTTATTATAATAACTTCCATTAAACTTTTTCAAAAATTGGAGTCCCAATAGTGCTTTTTTTTTTTTTTTAACAAATTACATTCTAGAAAATTTTCAAAAATTTTAATGTCACACCTGTAACCAAAAAAAAAAAAAAGGTGCCCCTTGAATGATGAGCACTGTGTGATCGCACAGTCTGCACACTCTCAGTGCCACTCATGCCAATGTATTTTCTTTTTTTCTTTTCTTTTCTTTTTTATTTATTTTTTATTTTTTTTAGTATAAAGTAATTAATGATTGTAGGGATAGGGATAATAACTCAAGTTAGGATCAAATATAACAGTAAAGAAATGGCTTTACCACTAGGACAAGTCCACTAGTCTTAACCAATGTCAATGTATTTCTAATGAAATAATTGAAAATTTTCAAAAACCTTTCAAAAGTTTTGAAGTAAAACCTTCTACGAGTGTCATGTATCCGTACACATGCACACAAAGTTAGATGTTTTGTTACAAATTAAAACCTCCAGAATCTATAGAATTCTAAATTGAAAATATATAGAATTGTATGTATTTCTAAAATCCATGAAATTTCATATTGCAGACACCCCCTAAGAGATTCTCCAACCGTGTGGCACGTAATCACCTCCAACTGGATATTTGCCACATTTATAGAAGGAATGAAGTTTGCAGTACCTTTTACAATATTTTCCCTCTAAAACTGTCTTAAGTGACGTCATTTTAGACTTTTTCTTATATGTTAGGTAAATTATGCGGTAAATTATAGATTAATATTGTCCTATTTTTTTCAACTAACTAGGGATTATGATCATTACTTATTCTTATCTTCAAGAATCTTTGTTAGAGGTTTTTCAAATCTTTTTTGATAATCTCACAAAATTGAGATTTCGATACTGATGTATCTTATATTCTTAAATATTTTACTGGATTAATTTATATTTAAAGTTTTTTTAAATTTTTTAATTCAAAAATTTTTAATATATATCTTATCTATGAAGTATTTCGTAATTTATATTAGAGTATTCCTTTTTAGCTAATGCATTAATTTTTAATTATTTTTGATATGCTTTTTATCTAGTTGTTATTACGTTACTTTTTTTTTTATAAAATAAATATGGTTTAATTAATATTTAATAGTTTACAAAATTTCCATCACGGTATAGTCACGGAGAAAAATAAAATGTTTAATTTCCTGAGGTATGACAGTGAGTCAGATCGGGATCGGGTATGCTACACCAGTTAGGTCGAGGACGAGTTAGTACGGATAATTTATATTATCTATTTATTGGCCAATTTAAATATATTTATATATTTTTATTTTCAGTTTTTGTTCAATGAATAGTATTATAAACACTAAAATTATAATTAAAATTACTAAACTTCTTTGATAAGTTTTATCATCTTTTTACTTTCAAACAATTAGAATTTTTAGTAAATATTTTTATTTTGTCAAAAAAACAGTTAAACAAGCCAGGGTACGAGTAAAAATTATCATAACCTTAGTTTCTCGGCCCGTTGTCAAGTCGGGTCGATTTCTTTATCTCATCCTAACTTAATTACCTGTTTAGTCTGGTATTCCTCATTTGAATAGGATCGGGTACCTGTAGGTATAGAGTTTGGTGGGTTTTTTTCAACCCATACTAAGGTCACTTAATATAATTCCATATTAAGTAAGCACATAATAATAATTATTAGTTAACAATAAGATAATCAAAACATTATTGTTTAATGTGACTAATGTTAGATATACTTTGATTTAGTATCTTCCCGTACAACGCACATGCGAGAATCTAGTTTTATATGAAATAAGGCTTTGCTAAGAAAATCTGAAAAAGTTATTACAAATACAATTGTTGGTATCTAGGTTGGCTTATTTTCTAATTTAGTTATGACCATCAATATGGAGTATTATTTTGTTTATCTAACAAAATAGGAGTTTATTTCTTGCAAGGATAAAGATTATCTCTTAAGCAATATTGACACCTCAATGAGATAAGAGCTAAGGTTTATTTCTTCACAAGATTGACACCACATGAGATAAGAGATAAATGGTTATCTATCAACAAGATTTGCACCACAATGTGATAAGTGATCTACTGGATATGTTTATCAAGAAAAGGCCTATAAGAGGTGGAGTTGCACTTCTGAGATAGGCAGAGAGAGAAAATGGAGAAAATCGATAAGGTTGATGCACCAACCTATTGGCGATACAAGTGAGGGGGAGAGAGTTTTTATCCACAATTGGCAGGATCATATGCTAGCAGTACACATTCAAGAGCAGCTATCTAGGCACTAGGGGAGTGCATTAAGAAAATTTAAATCAGAGAGTTTGAATTTAGTTATTTTAGCTATTGCTTGTGCATGTTGATGTAACCAACTTGTGTGCTAACTATTTTTGATCTAGTGGATGTTTTTCTCTTTCTTGGTAAGAGTGCCCTTGGTTTTTTCCTGAGGGGTTTCTACGTCAATATATCTTTGTTCTATCTATTTACTGTTTATTTGACGCTAGACAGTTCTAAGTCGATTGTGTAGTAGCCAGACTAATTTGGTTCGAAAGATTATTCCAGATATCTAGATTAACGTTGTTTTCAACAATGTTTGAGGAGATTCCCTAATCGATTCATCACACCATGTTTCAATTATTTTGTGTGCTCTATCACCATCAATCAAAAGATATTGATAGTCTTTTATCTACAGGGATCCTTAATATTATTAATTAGTGTGTCTAAATATGCATATATATATATATATATTTATTTATGAGCCCAGAATATATAGATATATATATATATATATATATTAGATCGAACTTGCATTTCATATATTTGATTTTTTTTCTTTTATTAAAATAAATAATTTTGAGTCAACACCGACAAGTCACATGTTTTATTTTAATCTTTTTTTAATTAATCTTCAATTCAGCCAACACTTCAAACATTCCTAATGCTTGGTAAAGAATATGATGAAGTTTCTTTCTTGCCATATATCGTGTGGTGAGTGGCGTATTTAGATTATTATTTTATTTTTTTAATTTTATTAATATTATTTTTTTTTTGAGAAATGGAGTAAACTAATTAGAAAGAAAAAGCTTATCCTCTATTTTTGAACAACCGTTAGCTTTCTCCCTGGTAGAGTGGAACAAAGATACTTGATGATTGCTGGTCATTGTACCAAACGACCTTTTGTTGCACTAACTGCGACTATAACTTGTGGGAGATCCAAGATCTCTCCCCATCAAATGTACATTGATACCATCATCTCCTACATTTAATTTCTTCAAAGGGATCGTCTTCTAGTTTTATCTCCTAAAAAGTCTATCACCCATTTTTGTATAACTGCGCCAAAATTTTCTTTGTTCACAACTATATATAAATCACTAAACCAAAAATATGTATTTCCAAAAAGATACTTTTGAATGATCTTTTTTTTTTTAATTGATATCTCTTTAATTTGGTGAGACATTTTGGACCATATATTGAGTTAGTTTATCATATGCAAAGACAAGTCGAAGATTGGACTAGCCCTTACAACTTATATATGTTGGTATTAGGCAGCTCATATTTTGCACATGCATGGATACTTATTATATTTAGATATAGAAGTCAATACTATATAAATATATCGTACTAGAAAATGTTTTTTTTTTTTTTAATTTTAAAATGCCACCCAATCGCTTTCCGTCCATAATATAAAATTCAATCAAATGTTCTCATGTAAATAGTATTCTGAAACTATAAACCTGGTAATTATCCTGTTATTAATTAACAAGTCTCTCATTAATTAACTAATAGAATATATGAAGCCATATGATTGAGAAGAAATCAAACACCAAATAAAAGAAAACCTAAGGTACTAGAAATTATGATACATAAACCTTTGTTTGGTAAAGTAGATGAAATATATATGCAAAAATAGATATCCAATAGAAAGCATGAAGAAGCATCTTTTGATTCTTTTATCCCAAGAACTAGAATGGTCCAAAGATGATGTGAATTATAACCTAAAATAAAGAAGGGATATCATAAAAAATAAAGGCTGTGATGCACATGGAATTGGAAAGTGCATTTGCAGAAGATTACTTTAGTCTCCTCTCATTTCATGGAAACATATATACAATATTTCACTAAGGGATTAAAAGTTTTCACATTTGCTACCAACTTATACTTTTTTTTTTCTATTTTGGAGTAATATTTCAGCTTTTGAGTGCACACCACATATACAACATGTGTGGTTTGTTTTGGTTCTCGTGTGTGAACAGTATTGAAAAAGACAAAGTAAATTAAACTATCTCGTATATTTAGTCATGTTCGGTATAAACCTAACAAGACCAAGACAAGCCCTATTATTTGCCAACCACCCTTTGATTTGATACCTATATATTTGGTGGTGTCTCCCATCCCTAGCAAAGTTGCACAACAATGGCAATGAAAGAACAAGAGACCATTCTTGTTGCTCCTTGCCTTCCTACAACAAGGTTCTTTTCTCTCGTTCCAGAATTAAAATCTTATTCATTGTACTGTTTAATATCATACGTCCAACAATGCGACGGATGGTAGTAAGCGGATCATCAATGTAGGTTAGTTAAATTAACTTGCTATTGATGTTGTACATGCATATGTGTAGGTGGTGGTCGAAGGAGACGGTGGCGGTGGTTACGGGAGTGAACAAAGGTATCGGTTTCGCGATCGTAAAACGGCTGGCGGAGTTGGGACTAACAGTGGTGTTAACAGCCAGAGATAAAGGGAGGGGGATGAAGGCAGTTGAAATGCTGAAGAATCAAGAGATTCATGTCCATTTCTTTCCGCTTGATGTTTCAGAACCTGCTTCTGTCAAAATATTTGCTTCATGGTTTCAACAGACATTTGGGGTGCTGGATATACTTGTGAGTTAATTATATTCAAATAATAATTAGTACAAACTTTTTCATACATCTTTACTTGGATTTGAAACACAGAGGGTAGAAATTCTTATAGAAATCATAAATATTAACATATATATAGTTAACTAGGAATTCAAGCCTGAATTGCATGAAAGGAAGCAATGTTATTTATATCACTAGTGATTATTTTCTCTATGTTTGTTGTTTAGGTGGTATTGATGATAAGTTCGAATAAAATCATCAATACCATCGCCACACCTCATTTATTGAACTTGTCATCATTTTATAATGTCATTACACTGCCTCATAAATTATCGATTATCACTATTAGTAATAAATGACATTTATCAGTACTACGGGAAGAAATAAATATAAATAAATGGAATTTTTTTTCATTTAATTTATAAATCAACCATACCAATAAAATATGCATATAATATAAATTTTAGAGAAATAAATATGTAAAATTTCCGAAAAAAATATTAAAATTATAAGTAAATCTATCTAACATGTATTATTTGCTGATTTTTTTTTAAATATCAATAATGTGAAAGAATCATAATTATATATATGCAACTGCCCTTGACGCGTAGAATAAATTCATGTTATTATCAAAATAATTATCTCTTTTTTCCCTATAAATTATTTGAAACAAATATATAATCATAAGAAATCAATAATAATTTATTACTTTATTTATTTATAACAATTTATTCTAGAAGTTCTCGTAAATTGGTTTCAGATAAAAAGTTCTCATTCGGCATTTCGGTGCATAAATCACAAATGGACCTCTTTCGAAAACCCCCCGATTTCTTGTAGTATTCTTTCTGTCAACAACCCTAAATTATCATTAACTAATGATTTCAAATCATCACTAGTTTTATGGTATTTTTGGGAGGTGCAGTTATGGTACCTTCCGTCCCATGTTTGTGTATGGATGAACGTCATGTGAATGTAATCTATGTCACATGTAATCATACATCCACATTGATGGGATCAAGAGATATAATGGTATCTTTCGACAGTACTAGAAATTTTTCTTTCAAATCAAATTTCTTTTTGGTACAATCTAACATTTCAAACATACCCATGAGCCATTAAAGTAGTTTTCGAATGAATACCCAAAACTATTTAGCTCGAAGAATTGACCTAAACTATTGAGGTTATTGGGAACAATCATACGAGAGTTTTGCTATTTATAGGTAATTATTTAGACAATCTTTTATAAAATAAGGTAAATTTAGTGTCTTATTCTTAAACTATTTTCCCCAATTACACAACACAAGAGGATAAGATTGTGAATTTATCCCATTTTGTAAAAGATTATCTGAACGATTACCTACAAATAGTATTTTCCTAATTGGTTAAGAGTCTGGTTATAAAAGTGGTAGAGGAGCAACTCTATCTGCATAGACTTTTCAATATATTCATTTTTATGTCATGCACGTGATGGTCTTTGGTTTGAACTCAATGTGATAGATAAGAAAATGAGATTCTGTCTAGTGTTCCATACTTAGAAATTGTAAACTATTACCTGCAAATACACTAGTATCATATGTATTTGTTTTAATTTGATATATAGGTAAACAACGCGGCAGTATCATTCAAGGACATACACGAGAACTCGATAGAAAATGCGGAAACTGTGATTAGGACCAATTTCTACGGTCCAAAACGGCTTACGGAGGCTCTATTGCCTATGTTTCGACGCTCGGATTCTGCGTCTCGAATTCTCAACGTCAGCTCCAGACTTGGCTTATTAAATGTAAGTCAATGATCATATTATTAACACCCATCATTAATCTCTTTTTATATTAGTTTACACTAATAATTAGTTTTATAATGCTAAATCCAATCTTAATTTAACATTTGATTCATGCAAAACTTTGAGTTGGTTCCTAAAATTTTGTTCTGTTTAAAGTCATAGCCCACCGTCATGTTTATGAGAAATGATCACAACCACATTGTAGGCAGTATTGCCTTAGACTGAGTAAATTCTGTCACACAGTAGCATACTATTAGTTTTAGACTAGATACATATTAAGGATAAGTGATCAAAATTCTCCTATATTTATATTAAATAGAATGCTAACTCTCTAAAAGAACAACAAAATAATAAATTAATAAATTAAGTAAAATGATTTTTTCCCTTTCACAATGTTCTTTGGTAGTTGCCAAGAATGCTTTTAATTATAGCTTAAATTAGTTATAAAATTTACCAACTTATAATGAGTAAATTTTTTGAGCTTAACCAAACATTGATTAACCCAAGTATATATATACATGCGTGCAGAAGCTGAAGAATCCCAAACTAAGAAACATGCTTATGGACGAAGAAAATCTTTCAGAAGATCAAATTGACGGAATGGTGAGATTATTTCTTGACAGTGTGAAGAATGGGACATGGAGAAGCCAAGGGTGGCCTGCGGTTTGGACCGATTATGCAGTCTCGAAACTTGCACTAAATGCGCACTCGAAAATTCTTTCAAAGCGTTTTGAGGGGCGCGGGTTGAGCGTGAATTGCTTTTGCCCTGGATTCACTCAGACATCCATGACGGGCGGGAAAGGCAAGTACACGCCAGAAGCAGCCGCAGAGGTCGCCACGTGCCTCGTGTTGTTTCCACCGGAGAAGTTGCCGACGGGCAAGTTCTATGTTGGATCTCGTCCCGGTGTTTATTCCAAGTTGTAATGAAATATTAGTAACGATCGAGTTGGGTTTTTCAGTAGCTTTTCTTGAAATGTAGATGTGTGTTAGTATTGTCTAGGAATGTTTATTCGAGGTTGTTTGTGCGTGAATTTGAGCATCCAATTATTAACTTGCTTAGCGAAGAGATTTTCACTTTAGCATATATTTGTTTATCACCTTTTTCAATATTTTCTCGATTTAGAATGAAAATGTATGTCTGAGCACCTAGATGTCTGATATCGTTACGGTATCAGACAAAATAATATAGTACAACATCAGTCATTGATGTAATTTGAGTGAGATATGATGATATACTAATATTATTGTACATCTTTAGGGCACTATGTGGTACTTAAACATTCTTACACCTCTAAAAACATTTTATGAAAAAACTAAGCAACTGCCCTTATTGGTGGGAGGTCAGTTGTTGAGTCCATATGACTTACATTTATGTTAGTTGGTACTATAATGATATCAAAGGATGGTACTAGAAAATTTCTCGATGAGAAATATTGATTGGTAAGCTGTGCCTACCATCTCTAAAAAAACTTTCAAGAAAATTTATTAGTTAAATAGACTTGATAATGATTGAGAATATGATTCTCATTCCCAGCCCGTTCATAACTTTTATCTATTCACAATTGATCAGTTACCCGATTAGTCTCATTCCCAGCCCGTTTCTAACTTTAGCCTATCACGATTGATTAGTTGTCTGATTAGTCAGTACTTGCTATTCAAATAGGATCGGCTACTCGTGACTATCGAATTTGATAGGCTTTCTACAATCCATAAAGTCCATCCAAGTCCAGATCTCATAAGTTAGGTCGGGAATCACTTCATTGGGGAAAAGCCCAAGAAGCCCAACGACCAAAATATCACGCATAACTTTTTACCCAAGCAAGGTTTAACGAGAAGGGTTTTGCCAAATCTCCATTCATTTATTTTGAGAAAATTGTGGTTGAGCAAATAAAACTTGAGATAATCAAATTAGGGTTCTTCGACAATTATCGAGGTTCGATTTCTAATCTTTTC
>CAVNYN010144552.1:701-21812 GCA_963692815.1 Nyctanthes arbor-tristis
CCCCCCACACACACACATACAAAAAAAAAAAAAAAAAAAATGGGAGGAAGAAGTATTTCTTTCATAATTTCTTCAAGTTAAATGAGTTAGTACTACCAATATTTTAGACTTCTACCAGTATTTTATCCATTTGAACAAAAATGAAAGGTAAGATCAAGTTTATGAACCCCACTTCTGCAGATGTCATTCCCTATAAAACTGGCTAAACATTTAAACCAGGAAACTAAATTTTGCAGGTGCACGAGTACTTGAAATCAATTAATAATTCAGAAAGAAGAAGATCGCAGACAAAGACCTTATATATATATATATATATATTATTTTATAAAAGGGGGAACAAAGACCTAAATAACAAAAGGCATTTTTGAAATTACGTCTTCTAGTTGTTCTTGTTGCATCACTCTAAACCAGACAAACCAGCATTCTTTGCAGATGAAATAAGGAACAAAAGTATTAGTATAATAGATGACTTCTTCTCGTGGATGATTTCACAAGAACATCAAAGCATTTGTAAAATATTTCAGAGCAGCACTTAAAATAGGACCTCAAAGCCCATAATTTATTGATTAGCAATTAAGTAATAATCTGTGACTATCACTTGGCTACTTGACCAAAATGTGAACCAGTTCAAACAGTTACGTGTTTCGGTGTAGATGGGTTATGCGCTAACAAGTTTCCACATAAGCTTTACCACACCTAAATGTGACACATCATACCCTCTAATACATTTACCAGTTAAGCCCTTTGCATCATGCCCATTTATACATACATTTGTTGAGCTTCATCTTTCATCCACAAGTTCCTCTAGCTCATTTCATTTAAAATAATTTTTCAATTGCCATTTTCTTTCATCAAAGTTCTGTTGTTTATTTCCAAAACTGCAATTCATTGTAATCCTAATTTCTAGCGACTCGAGAAAAAGAGAAACAAATTACCCTCCTTCAATGCCACTAATCAAAATTAAACTGATTTAACAGAAATTGCAGTCCAAAACCAGAAAAACTCAGCAACATCAGAAATGAAGTCTAAAATTCTCAGAAATACAATTCAACATTTATTATCCATCCAAAGTCAATGTCTTTTATGTAGGAAAAAATAAAATAACAAGAATTTTATACACATCAATGTGCTTAACAAATAATCACAAAAATATTAAAGCGTGCAAAGGTTCTCGAACATCAACTTATAAAAATAATGAAGGAAAATCCAACAGCAGATCAAGGAAAACATATATGCCCATTCAACAATAAGACAACTAACAAATTCAAACACAAATACAGATAAAATTAATTAATGCCCATTTCCAAACCTTAAATCACCGAACATCAGATAATTTAAATTAAATTAAAAAGATTGAATTTACGCCCCCGCCAGCCGCAAAGCACCGGTAACAGATCAGAAAGATATGGATTCTGTAAGTCTTCTAACCTGTAGCGGATCGATAGAGAGATAAATCGTCCGGCATATAATTTAGATTCCAATTATTATTTTCTGGAAATGAAATTTTGGATTGAGCTCCAAAGACAAGGATGAATATATAGAGAGCGAGAGACGGGAGGGGTGGAATGAAAGACAGAAGGGGGGAGAGGGTGACACAGAGGAAATCGAAATGCAACATTTCACCACTCATCCTGAAACTATCACACTAGTGGTAAGTTAATCCTCAATATTATTTAAGAGTTTGGCTTGAATTTTTTTACTATAATTTATTTATATTATATAATATAATCATGACTAATCCATCCAATCGTCATCCTGTAGATTTGTTCAAACGCTTGAGTGAATATTTACATTGATGTTCTTCTTCCTTTTTTAATTTTTTATTTCTAAACAATTACAATAATTATAATAGTACAAATGAGTAAAGAGTTATATCACGACGCTCTTCCGATCTCAAAATAAAAAATAATACAAACCAAGTGAATATCTATATTGTCTTTGTTCCGCTCCATCTAAAAAGAGCTAACCTCTCTCTTAAGGAGTGAAAAACTGTCACATGGTCTCTTGTTATTGGGGGATTAGGAGGAGGGTTCCCTGATCCCCCGATAACAGGGGGTCATGTGGTACTTTTCCACTCCATAAGGGAGAAGTTAGCTCTCTTTAAAAATTTTTGTCTTTATTGTTCTTCTTCTTCTTCTCTCTCTCTTTTTTTTAATTTAATATAAAATGAAGATAGCATGATTACAAAAATGTGTAATTTATGTACTGATCCCAACATCCATGTTATTTTTCTATTTCTATATCAAATAGAAAGATTAATAGTATTTATCTAGACTGTAAATATGTCTCCAGTTTAGTAGTCATCACTACATTAGAGATGAGTGGAGATATATAAAAATATGAGAGCATTAATTTATTAGCAGCTAATAAGAAAATGACAATTAGACTGAAAACTAGATAAACAGTATTATTCAAATAGAAATTGAAACGGTGTAATTCAGGTAGGCATGATAAAATAACGTTAATTTATTCCACCCCCTTCCCAACCCGTGGACAAGAACGTTAATTTCAAATTTTAGAATGATTAGAGAGGAATATGTGAAAATTTTCAAATTATAGATAGACTTCATGATTATAAGTAATGCATGTTCCCTCAAGAACAAGAAAACTGACGACCGGAAATTTTATTATGCTCATGTAGCTAGGAATGAGAATGGGATGAGTATTATCTGATACCTGTGAGTGTCTGCCTCAAACGGGACAGATATTGGGGAAAAGTAATATCCTCCCATACGAGTGACGGGATACATGGGGGGCTATTATTGGACAGCCCCCATCTGAGTGGGACCATCCACATGGGGGCTGTTTAATAACAACCCCCCGTGTCATATGGTTGGCGGGATATCCCGCCAACTATATGGGAAGAGATCAAATTCTGGGTATTTGGGGTGAAAAATTTCACCCCGAAGTCTTATCGAGGCGGGGAAGGGTTGTGGCCGGCCCGACCTGCTCCACCCAATACCCGGTCTCTTTTTTTTTTTGAAAAAAATTTTTTGCTGCCTGTGAAGTTTCGAATCCATATACCAAAGATGAAACTGACATGATACCTAAGATGACTTTTCATATAGTTTTAATTTCATTTTTTCCCCATTTTTTTAATTATTTCTTAACCGGGAGTATAACGAGTATTTTTTGTACCCGCCTTTAACCCCCACCCCAAACCAGCCCCCGTACCCAATTGAATCGGGTATGAGGCGGGGAATTCTTTAACGGGGCGGGGACGGGAGAAGGCAGACCCGCCCCGAACTTGCCCCATTGCCATTCCTATGTGTAGCATATACCCCTTATAATGCATGTGCGTTTAAGTGGCTTCAAATGATCTAACATTATAATTGTATTATCATATGACCATGTGGTGTATATCAATACACGTCACTTGATCATACATCGCTACGTAGCACAAGATCGAAACTACTTAAGCAGACTAACTCATTCAAATTGGGGACCCCAGTGGAAACTCGGTGGTGCCATATGACTATGTGTCGTATATCAAAATAGACCTCATAATTGTAGTTTCCCATGTAACGTGTCTCCATAGACGCTACAGAATCATATGACACTATACGGTGCTAGATTGGGATTAAGAGAATCCCTGCGCTTTTATCTTTGACAAAATTTGCACCATGTAATACGTATAGATACATGTCATGTAGATTTAATATATACAATTTTAATTTACAATACACATAACATACATCTATATACACCACATGGGTGAAAAGTTTTTTAATAAAACCTCTTAAAACTTCTTGAAAATTTTCCTTACCCAATATCTATGTTATTTTTTCTGTTTCCATATCAGAAATAGAAATAGAATAATTAAATATGAATTTTTGAAGTGCTAATAAAAATAATGAATTTGTGCAAAATTACGTATTTGTAAATCTCATCAAACATGTTTACGTGTCTATTTAAAGATGAGCCAGGAAAAATTGTCATCAACATCCAAAACTAGTCATACAATTACATAACGGTAATAATATTTTAGAAAGTTGAAATAAAATAGTACCAACTTCGTGCACACTAACTCAACTTTCTTATGAAGGGGCAATAAATTGTCATTTCAAGTCATCATGTACAGCACTACAAAGAGAAATCAAAAGATAGAGAATAAGTGGTGAGGGTGTGATAGTTCTTCTATAAAGTCCATCAGACATCATCTTATAGTATCCAATAATATGTCCAATGAGAGCTTGCCACATAATCTATTTGACAATATAATGGTGTCGAATGGACTCCATAGAATATGTAGATGGCGTAGGCAACTGGATTCACATCTTGGCAAATAAGATTACAAGAACCACACTCCAACATGGCCATTGCACGTAACAAAAAACGAAATAAAATAATTCTAGTGAACTCTAACAACTCCACTTCTTCCATCTTTCACCAATACAAACACTAATAAATTTACATCTGAGTGACCATTACCTTCTATGGGGAATGTAATGGAACAAAAAGCAATGGTGAGATGATATATTGTTGAGATTATAGGATCCAAATGGAGAAACAATTACTTATAATTCGATAAATAAATACAACGGAAACTTCATATGTAACTAGATTCTCGCAACCCCAGAAGTAATGCAGAAGCTGCAGAGTTCTCTGCATCTCTTATCCTTGTCTTCTCAAATCCTCTTGATACAAGTACATTTTCTTCGATTTCAATTTGAACAGAGCATATGTATTTCTTCTCATGAGAACGACCAACCTCTTTCTCGACTCTAGAGACATATGTTGGACAAAAATCAGGGCAAAGTTACTTTAAATAGATATATAAACATTAAACAATTTGACTGAATTCCCCAGAATAAAATTCTCATGTATTAAATAATATATATTGTTTATTTTTGTGCAGTATTGCTTACCAAACATCCAGCATCAGATAAACGGTAGAACTCCCAGTTACGTGTACAATTGAGGAAGTCATATATATTTCAGACCAGAAGTTACAAATTCAGACGTGAACAAATTTTGTAACAGCAGTAAACATTAAAAGCAAAAATATATGCACGGCTAAGTCAACCCCCAACTTTACCATATTATGAACTTAGCAAGAATTTAAGAAAGACCATATCCAAAATTATTGACCCTTCTATTAAACTTACAACCAGCATAGAAGCAAACCATTGGAGGCAGACTACTGATTTCATGGTTATGTGGTCTTTTTGTCTTCAGCAGTGTATGCTCTCCCCTTAAAAATGTAAATTTTTTCTTCTTTTTTTTTTTTTTTCAATTTGTTATTAAGACCATGTGGTTTTGATTTATCCTCCCTCAAACTCATTTCCGTCCACATTTTTACATATTAATATAAAAATAATCTTGCACGTAGTTTCTTTGATTTTCCCTACTTTCCAACCACCCACTTCCCCAAAGAATCATCTTTAACAAAATCAATTCTCTCAAAGAACGGGTAGCTGGCAGAGTCGCTGCACCCTAAAGACCATATGTGACTTCAGGCTAACCAAATGCACAACACTATGACTATACAATTCTTTCCCCAATACACAGCCTTGCATAAAACAATTTGTATATGCCATAATTTAGGTGGGCTAATTGCAAAGTTCAATTTTTCTTTCCCTAACATATGACGTTCCTCATAAAGGCAAACAATTTACAAGTAATATCTGAATAGGCCGAAATCTGAAACCAGCTTTGCTTTTCAGTTTTAAGAAGTTGGGTTGAAGGGTACAATGCTAGCTAATTTGGGAGTGTTTTCCAGAAGAAAAATAGCTGTAGTTTCCCTTGCTTGGTGCCTTAGCTTGCTAAAAACAAAGCAACAAAAGTTTATGCACACGGTTACATTTATATAAAAGCAATTGCAATACAATGAGTTTGGTGATAGCGAAACCATACTTGTAATCCGGCCGTGACCATTTTCTCTTGCCACAAAACTCATGGAGCTTTTGCTTTGCTCCCTCAATCTCATTATCCCCATTAAGTTGGCTGAAGATGTCTCTCCCAATCATGTCACTGAATTTATATGGCAGCTTCCGCAGAGCAGCCTTTGCTGCATGAAGCTTTGCATTCTCTTTTTGCTCAGCAGAAGCTGACGCAATAAAATGTCCATCAACAAAGACGCTGGCAACATTTCTCTCCCCGTTTCTCCAATGTTTTATATCAACATGCTTTCCATGCTTTTGGCACAACTCAAAAAGCATTGTCACGGGTTGTGGTTGTTGTTCAAGCATATCAAGTGTGATAATAGGCTCCAAGAGGTCCCTCATGACCTACAGCAAAAGGATTGAAAAGCGTTTTAAATAAAAAATTATAAGCAATGTATACTTTTCCTAGCATCATATCATTTTGATCCCCCATGTAAAGGTATATACAGTTGAATTTTTGAGTATTATTTGTGATCGTCTTCTGTTTGTTTTTATGGCAAAGAATATGAACAACTTATATGACGCACAATACAACAGATTTTGGTAAATATTAGCACATAGAACATATAATTATACAGAAGCATGAGAAAAGAAAACAAGAGGCAAAGGAAAAACTAACAATCCACATCTCCTTCAAACTGAAGTTACAGTCAACGTATACAGCAGCTGCCACAGACTCCACAATGTCTGCAAGAACTTTTGGCGCTTTAATTAATCCTCCATGCACCCCTGCATCATCCTCTTCTTGTGTTGCTATTGCAAATTCCCTTACCTAAAGAACAACCACAAAAGGACACGACGCTCTTACCGATCTCTTCAAAATGGAGAAGTTAAATCAGATCCCCAATAAGCACTTGTACAAAGTTCCAATTAACATTTCTAGGATTTGCCCTTTGTTCCAAATGCACCTTTGATGAGTCTTCTTGACAATACCCACAATTTTAACCATCAAAGGGTGATCTCGTAGTGGAAAATCCCATGAGTCAATTGCTTATTGAATATCTGAACCAACTTCACCATTTTCAACTCAACCAAAACCATGACAATTTATTTAAAAGTAAATAATTAAATATCAACACCAAAAAACTCTCTGTGCGTGTAGCTCCAATAATTGTACCCTTGTATTAAATTAACTAAGAATGGGGAAGTTGAAACAGAAATCTATAAGATTATGGATTCAGCCCTACCTTCTCGTTGAGGGCAATAGCATTGTGGCGTACATATTTGTAAAGCCCATGCCGGATTGCAACTCGGGCAAGCTTCTCGGTGCTGATATTAGCAGCACGTATGAGGGAGAGCTTGCCAGGGTCAACATCTGGGTAGGCCAAAAATACATAATTTGTAATAGCTAAGCCGAGAGCTGAATCTCCGACAAACTCGAGACGCTGATAGGAAGCTGAACCAGTGTAGGAAGGGTGAGTTAAAGCTGCCTCCAAAAGCTTCTTATCAGTGAAACTGTAGTCCAACAGCCTCTCCATAGCCCTCACCGAGTCTGCCACGTCCACAATTTCTTGGTTCTCGTTATCCACTGGTGGAAGATAGTAGGCATGCTTTGCCAGAATCCCACCACTGCCACAAACATGGTTGGAAGTCTCTGAAGAACTCTTACGAGGTTCCTTGCCAAAGTTTCCATCATTGGACTTAGATCTAGATGCTGGAGATACCGTCAGCTTGAAATTCCAATTCCTGCAATGCTAGGGGATAAGATATCCAGTGGATAGTGAGATAAGCCAGCTAAAGTAAACCGAGACAAGATTAACTGACATGAATAATTTTTCTATTCCACAAAATTAATGACGTAGTACTATAGAATATCCATATATGACATACTACTGAAAATAGAAAAGGGAAACCACGATATGTCCACCTGATAAAACCGCGAGTACCTTTCAAGCAACTGCGTCCATACAAAATTAAAGAAGAAATATAAGACATTGCTAGGAGTATCTTTACAAGCACACATACGCACACACATCTCTAGAAAAAATAAGCATCTCTTTTGAAATTTCTTCAAGTGGAATGAGTTAGTACTACTAAGATCCTATCCATTTGACCAAGGGGGAAAAATAATATCAGGCTCATGAACCTATGCCTCGCAGATGTCATTTTCTATGAGACGGGCCAAAAATCTAAACCATCAATATAGGCACTTGACATCAACTAGTTTCCAGGATGGAGAACATTGCAGACAAAGTCTCAGATAACAGGCATTTCCAAATTGCTTACCATTATCATTTCCTATGCCATCGCCTTTGAACCAGATGATGGGGAAACACCCAGGAAATATTGCTGAGCAGCAGTAAAAGGGAATCGAAAATCCATAATTTATTGATTTGATAGATAAATAACAATCTATCTACATAAACAGAATTTTGTAACTGCCATTTGGCTACTTAAGCCAAATTTGAACCCAACTAAAAAGTTACATGCTTCAGTGCAGATGCTTTATGCTCTAATCAAAGTTCACAGAAGCTTTACTTCACAGAAAGACACACTAGAGGAAAATGCAAATTCAGAATAAGACGAAATAAGAAAACTAAAATACACTAATAGGTAAACAGTAAATTAAAATAACAAATAAAGCTAACAACACCTTGCTTGCTAGAAAAAGTAATGGAAACACTGAAACTTCCCTATTCATACCCATCTAGAATCCGCACGAACTTCCTACTAACAGACTTTTCAAACTTCCATGATCTCACCCGAGTTCCAAGTCTCCCAAAAATTTTCTGCACTCATAATCAATGCATAAACAGATAAAGTCCCTTATGATTAACACAAAAGTTCGCACTGCTCTGAGTGAATTCCTAGGACCTAAATATGACACATCATTACTTTGAAAAGCAGACCCATAAACATCCACACTGAAGTTTAAGAGATGCATTGCCCATAAGCAGGAAGATAGCCATACGAAAATGTAACAGGAAAAAAATATATATGAATAGAAAAAAAAAATCCTAATAAGAGCTAAAAGAAGAGAATTGCCATGAAATTGGATGGAATCGTAGAATTTGAAACACCAATTCCGATTTCCGGTAGACTAAATAAATCTGCAAGTTACCTTCCAAATTCAGTGATAAGGAAGAGAAGACAATGACCTGCAAAAAATCAAAGCAAGTAAAAGAGACAAAATCGGTGGCAAGTAATAACCCTGCTGTAAAATGGATTTTGACGATTGGTCCCTAAGTCTGGGTTCATTTTCACTTTTATCCTCGATTTTTAATTTTCAAGTTATTATTACTATTATTTTTTTCCCACCAATTCCCTACCTTTTATAATGGGTTGCATCCTTTTTTATTTTTTTATTTTTTTTTTGGGTAGAAAGGATATTTGTACACACTTCTTTTTATGCTGCCCCGTTTTTGAGGACCCTGCCCCGTACCTGCCTCTAAATCGGGTGGGTGGGGCGGGTCGGGTGGGTGGGGTGATTCGGCCCATTTTCAAAAATCCTAAAAAATTTAGAAAATTAAAAAAAAAATGTGAACTACATAAGAAAAAAAACCATCCAAATAACATCAACCTCATCAAAACATGAATACTCTTAATAGTTAACAAAACTATATACAGTGAAATAATATTCAACCACATATTAACAGTTCAACCACAAACACACATCAAAGTCCAAACCATCAAACGTTCAACCACACATTAAAGTTCAAACATTACAAGCAAACCATAAAAATCTAAACATAACATCCTAAATTAAAGACTTACAAACATTGAAACAAACATAAAAACACTCACAAGTCTAAACCTTGAAAACAAACATTAAATCACATAGCCACCACATTCATTGCTCATTGAAAACATTCATAAATTCAAAAACTTTCTTCATTCTTCACCATAATAATATGTGAAAGTCTCAGTGACCACTCAATCCTGTACAATATACAATACGATTTAATAATTACAAAAATATATTAATCACTTGTAACACTGCAACAAAATCTTACCAATAAAAAATACAAACAAAATACTCTTGTTCTGACATAGCTAATTAGTTATCACAAAAGCCTGTTAAAAAAAATATGGAATAAACATTAAAGATTTCAACAAATGAAGCAACCTACACTCATTCGAAATACAACCACCTTTACTCATTCAAGATTTCAGCAATTGCATTATAATAACCAAATTATGCACCAAAATTATGTCTATTAATCATTCCTAGTATTTTAGCTTTATTTTGTCTATCTAATTTAATTATGTACTAAAGTTTTAGTCCATCAATTTCATGTGTATCTTAAATGTGTATTTAAGGTACTATGCTTGGAAATTATATTATTCAAAACCCACCCAATTAGTCCACATCTAATTTTCCTTTGCTAATGGTCTAAAACATACTTCTTTTTATTTCATTCCTATTAAATAAACAAGTATGGTAGCAAAAATCCATTTTTCCCTCAATGGCACAGTTAACACTCAAAGCAAGAATCCACTTCATAAACCACTTTCCTTCATCTACTTTTTTATTTCACTAGGTTGCTATGCCTTCTAAGACTTGTCATCATTTAATAACACAAATACTTGCAAGAATCAAATGTGATATAATCGAGTTTCATTGCTAATGAATTGCTAAAAATCCATTACCATTACTATCTATATTAGATTTAGTTTTCCTTTTGCACGCACTCTTCAACAGGTTGGTTAGAATTACTAAGTGTATTATATGCATATACCTTCTGGTTAGAATTACTAAGTGTATTATATGCATATACCTTCATAAATTTGTATATCATATATACAATGCTATTAGATAGAGGTTTAGTGATCAAATTACCGGAATCAAAATAAAGTGACGTAATTGTTGTTAAACCATAGCTCAATGATTTAATTTCTGCAGATTAAAAGTCTAGTGATTTAATTGTCGGCAATCAAACTTATGCAATCTCATTACAATTGAATTGAAGTTTCAGTACATGTGAGTTGTGACAAAATAAACTTTTAGGCAAACGATTCATTCGGCCCACTAAGGGGACATCAAATTGTTCAAAACGAATTAATGGGTTCAACTAATTTGAATTTGTATTAGATGTTACTTACAGTGGTGCCATAAGGCAGAAAACAGAGTACATATTTGCTATCAGCCTATCATGTTGCATACAAATACAAACAAGGTGAGATGAGATATTACGAAGTTGGAACAAAGGTGAGAGATGGAGTCGGGAGATGATGAGATGGAGCTGCTAGCGGGTGAGAGATGGAGCTATGAAAGAAGCTGCTGGCGGCCGGCTGCTTCACGGCAGGTCAGCAGTGAGACAAGGAGTTGCTGTCGAACGAGCTTCAGCTGCTGCCTGCTGCGATCCGCGACCCGCGGCAGCGGAAGGAGCTGCCGGCAGCGTGGAAGGAGTGTCGAAGGCAAGGCGCGAAGTGAAGAAGCGGCGGAGAACCCGGAGACGCAGACCGAAACGATTCGAATGAATTGATTTAGGGTTTGGTCTTAATTTAAAGCTCATTTGGTTAGGTTTATAAAATTAATTTATAAATGAAATTTATAATGCTTGGAAATGAATTGTGCTGATTTAATTGAAATTTGAAATGTATGGTGATTATAGAGTAGTTGTTAAATTAATAGTTAAATCATAGTAGATAAATTTATAAATAGACAAAATAAAGAAAACCAAACAAAGCCTTAATTTTGGTATTTTTAACTAAACTCAAATTTTGCATTATTATTAGGAAAAAAGTTAGCTAATGAGAGACTTAGAGCTTGTTTGAAGCACTTTATTTGCTCTTTTTTTGTAGAATTTATAAAGAGAAGAGATGTAAAATGTATATTGGAAATGTAAAAATGTGTTAAATGTGTTATTGTAATTGAACAGTTGTTAAATCAAATGTCAAATCAGTTACAAGTAAAATTATAAATTTGACAAAAAAAGAGTAAATAAAGAGCATCAAACAAGCTCTTAACACAAGAAAAAGGTGCTTGAGGGTTAGTGCTTAAGCTTGTTAATTGGGTTTTAAGTCTTCTCAAAAATTTTATCAAAAAAAAATAAAATAAAATAAAAAGGCAACTTATTGAGCGAGTTGGGGTAGTCATTACTCGTCCCGCCCCGGGAATTCGGGGTGAAAGTCTTTGCTCTGTACCTGCCCCACTAGTCAACGGTATTTGGGGTGGGTCTCCACGGGTTTTTAGGTTTTGGATCTGAAATTGCTATAATATATTTACAAAATAAGTTGACAAAATTAATATAATTGATTTTTAAGTAATGTAATGTAATATATCAAAAACCATATTCCTCCTATATGTGCATGTAAAATAGTCTATATATTTTTGTATACATGTAGCGGAATTGATTTTTTAATTAATTTTTGAAACACATGATTGAACAGTTTAAGCATCTCATTGAAAACTTAACTCAATGTTATGTTATTGATCTATTTCTAGATTCTCACCATTGCATTATATGGAAGATTATCAAACAAAATTTATATAAATCACTATATATTTAATATTAAATATTGTAAGACCTTTTATTATCGTCGTAAAATAGAAAAACACATACAGATAATAAACATTGTCTTACTATACATTTCAAAATACTTCTTTGTAGACTACGTTTACAGTTGATTTGGTCAGACGACCATCATCACCACATATCAATATTTTTAAACCCTTGCGATTTGTGACTCTAGATACACTAACATAGAACTGTCCATGACTAAAAATTGGTTTTGGCAAGTACATACCGACATGCAATAATGACTGGCCTTGACTCTTATTGATGGTCATTGCATATGAGACCATCGATGGAAATTGTCTTCTTTGAAAAGTGAAAAGCAATCTCGCATCAAAAAGAGTCAATGACAGCAGCAGTATAAATTTTTTTTCACCCGCATTGGATCCCGGTAAAATATTCGCTTAAACAACATGACTTTCGAGTCTTGTAACTGAAAGTCGTGTACCATTACATAGTCCAACAAAATGATCAATATTACGCATTAACATCACTGGAACACCAACCTTCAAACATAATTCATGATTCCGAACTCCCGAGCATTTTATCACAATTAAGAAGTTTGGTGTGTGAAGATCGTACACCAATTCACTGTTGGAATCAGACTTACACACAGAATCTGAACTAAGACATGTAATCGTATCTGTTTGATTCTATGAAATCATATAAACATTCACCCTTTCTGACACGCCCCTCTCCCAGTACCTCTAACTTACCAGAAGTGTGACGTGCGCCGACGTTAAATTCCAACTAGAAGCTAGAATTTACCGTTAAGGCTCATGAATATATTACTTATTTCAGAAAAATTTCGACAGCATCTACCTAATTTGTTAACAAACCAACCTGCATAATACCTAACATCAAGCCCATAACTCCTCATCCATTTCAAGCAATAATTCATATCTGAAGAGATATAACAACCAAAGTGTAATTCACCCGAAACACCCAACACATACTAGTAAGTTAACCATATCAAAGTATATAAATCATAATAACATCAAACTCTATAAAAATTTCTATGTGGTAGCTCAATTCTGGAAATAGCAGGCTCGATTCTGATGTGTTGCCTAAACCTCAATTGCTACCTGCTAAGAAAATCATTTAAGAAAATATATGAGCTACAAGCCCAGTGAGTAGAGTTTTTTAAATAACCATGCTTAGAAAAATCATAATATAACTTTGTAACATCTCGAATATTTAAAATTCATAATTTGAACTCAATTTCAGCATAACATGAACATTCATAAAATCATTACATATTGGAAAATATCATAAACACCATTTCATTCTAACAATCATCATAAAATTCATCAATTTGAATTCATCTCACATTGAAACATTTATAAAATCCTTGCCATTCTTGTAAGCATCATGAAAATCATTTCTTTTCAAGATCTTTATAGAACTTTCCCCAAAGAGTATCCAACGTCTCATGATCATAATATCAAGTCATACGCGCGTAGACGGTCAGCTTGGGCCATAGGTACTTTATGACCCCTTCGCCCTAGGCGGCACAATTAAACAGCTTGAGCTATAGCTAGCATATAAGCCTCTTCGCTTGGGCGGCGTTCATTTGGTCAGCTTGAGCCATAGGCCCTTCGCCCGTAAGTGGCATATCATTTGGTCAGCTTAAGCCATATAGGCCCCTTTGTCCGTATGCGGCATATTATAACATTGGATACAAATTTGGGGGATTTTCATACATCATAAATCATATTTCAACTCAAACATTCTTTAAATCATGAAACATCATCTCATACAAACATTCACACGAAGTTTTCTAAAGAAATATCTCAACTTTTATGAACTTTCATAGAAATACATCATCATCGTAAAACATTACAAGTTCATGTGAAATCAAAGCATAATTCAATTTTCATATACAAAGAAAAGAAGAGGAAATGTTTCACTCACTAGCTATGCAGCAATGTGGCTCCTTTCATGGTTCATTTCTTTTTTAATCTTTGTCATTGCTTGTGAAATCATATGAAAATTCTGCTTAACATTTAATTCCTTCCTGATTTCTCAATTCACATATATAACTCAATTCTTTTATTTATCCTTGCTCACTCCCGTTTACTTTCTTTCTAACTTATCTATTAGTTAAGGACTTTCTAGTTCAACTAACTTTATCAATATGAAATTCCCTTTTTGATTTCAAGCCCTCTATTCTATTGAATTCTTCGAGTTTTCTTCATTGTTCAATTAGACATGTCTCTTTTGTATAGTTATTCTAGACTTTATTTTGCATCTTAGAAATTGTAGTAATACCACATATTAAAATCTTAAATTCCTTCCAAATATAAAACTAACTCTTTATCTTTAAACATAAATCTTTGGTCTTTAACAACTTTCCTCATTTGCTATTAAATATTAAATAATTCATTAATTGTATTTATTCTCAACTTCACTAATTCCTCATTTACCCTCATATTATTCTATAAAATCATAACACCACTTATTGAATCGAGACTTGGTTCAACTCTTCAAACAATGTTCGTTAAGTTTTCCTTGTTTGGGCAATGCCCATTCAAAATCATTTTAAAATTAAGGACGGTGTCATATGTTTATGAAATTCTCTTAGAATGTAAGAAACTCATATAAGTTCATCATATATAAAATTGAGCTCAAGAAAACTAAGTTGGGAACACCCAAAATATTTTCCACTCCCCAAAACCTGTTCTCGGGTCTGCAGCGTCCTTCTTCACAAAACATGTCATTAAAACTCCTACCGACCTCCAAATGGTGTCATTCCAATTTTAGATGATAGATAACTCATAGAAGATCATTCTCCAACTTGAATCTTGTTAAAATTCAACATATACTATCGGTTATGATCTCCCAAAGTTGAAGGGCAGGGCAGGGCAGAGCAGTGCAGATAATAATTCCCAATTCTTAAGTCATTTTATTAAATTCATGCATACATATTTGGCTTCCTAAAATCCCATGTTAACCTGTTACTTTCCTTTTGTGTTAAAAGACCAGGAGTCCTATCTTGCAATTAATCCAAAAGCTTTATTTAATTTAACAAAATGCTATGGAATTCATTTTTAAAGTCCCAAAGAACACTTATTTCAAAATTTCAGCTTTAATGTTTCCTTCCTAACCCATAATTTCATATACTAATTCTACATAATTCTACACCAACCCTTGTATGATTCTTTTTTCATGTCCAAGAATAAATTTCACTCCATTTAAACTTGTAAAAAGGCTAAATCATATTAAAGCTCTAACATCACTCCTTTACAAAAAAAAAAAAAAAAAATCAGCCTTGGTATAAATTCTTTCCATCATAAATTTTCACAATTTTAATGCTAACTTCACATACTTTTAATCTCATATCTTTACACACCAACTAAACCATAATAAGCTTAATAATATGTTTAATTTGTCTAAGTCTTTAAATCACACAAATACTCAAAACCCCTAACATCTCAACCAAAGTACATGCTTCAAGATTTTCAATTACATGTAACCTATATCGACAACTCAACATTTTCCCCCATTTAGATTTCATTATATCAACCTATATATATCAAAAAGGCAAAAACCCCAAATCAACATAACATGGAATTAAAACTCCACTTACCTCTTGAAACTAAACCAAAAGCATAAACCAAAGGTTGATCAAGAATCCCACTTCAAAATTCGTGGCTAGCTTATCCATCCTTTTTTTTTTTTAGCTCAATGTCACGGTCTAGCTCCTCTCGGTCTCTTCTCTGATTTTTTTTTTCTTTGTGTGAAAATGCCCAAATTCAAGAGAATCGTCTAGATATATATATAGGAAATTTGCACATAAAGTCCCTTAACTTCTTGCTTTACTTCATTTAAGTCCCTGACTTCGTTTCTTGTTTCATTTAAACCACCAAATGATAATATAGTTTCATATAAATCCCGACTTATTTAAGTGCTTAAATTATAAACCCAAAAATTAAATTGCTGCATCTTAGTCTAACTTTGATCTTGACTTAATTATTCTGCCTTTGACTTTTACAGGTAAAGGTTAAACTTTTAAAATAGCAAAACGGGTTGTCACACTTTCAACTACATCATTAGTTGTGGCCAATATAGTTCTGCCATTTAAATAAGTTGAATCAGTGCCATCTCTTGTGAAATTAGGGAACGTACTCCTAACAATAGCTGCAAATCGGATCACCAGAATATGATAGAAGAAGATCACCAGGAATATCAATGGTGGTGTGACCATCATTAGAACCATCTACAGTCTTATCACCAATACACGCAATCCAATCATAAAAAGCCTTCAACTCCAAGCATTTCATCCTCTAACTCCACACGCTTAACTCTCATATTCCTCATTAGCCTCAAGACTTTACAGCGATTCCACGAATTTAATGAGTTGATAGATGCGTGTACGACATCTTGCCCACTACCATTTGGAATTACTGCAATATATGTCGAAAATAACCACAAAAAACACCGTTTTCCACCGAACGACTAATCCTCACACAACAAATAATAATCTCGTAGAATATCATGTATCATCCTATCAAGGGTCTCAAAGAAGTACCTGTCGGAGCTTCGTCCCAAATGATCAACTTTGCTTTAGCTATCAATTCAGCCAAAAGACTTCCTTGAGCGATATTGCAAGTAGAATACTCATTTGGATTCAAAAGTATGGCAAACCTTGAATGTGCAATTCTACCACCTGGGATATGTGATACTATTTAAAGCGAGATTGAGAACGGTTTCACCTTTAGACCTAATGGCTGCTGATAACATCTTCCAAATAAATGTCTTGCCCGTTCCGCCAGGACCATACACAAATAACATACCGCCATCATCCACATTAACAGACTGCATAATAGTATCATACACATTGCGCTGCTCATCTGTGATAGTATATTATGCTGCTAAAGCATCTCTATTATACCGCATCTCTTATGCTTGTCCAAAAGAAATACTTAATTTGGAAATGGCATTGTAGGAAAGTTACACAGACTCTTTCTTCTTTTACACAACAATTTTTCAATTTCCATGAGAGTACAATTCAGCAATTCTTCAGCAGTCAGTTGAAGGTCTACACACCAACAAATAAGGCAAAATATGTTATAATACACACAAACTGAAAAATAAAATTTAGGTATTTAATATAAAAGAAACACAATGAAAATAGAAAAAAAAAAGTGAAAATGGAATAAGGTTACCTTGTTGTTGTAACACATTTCATTAATTGTAAAGACTTTCATTTATTTTGCACAAATTAGAATATGATGTGATTTTCCAAAAAGTGAGTGATGAAGAAAATAACACAAGTTTTTGTCAATTTGGATCTTCCTAAATATTATGAAATTATTTTAAATTTAATATTATTATATTATTAGTATAATAATCTCACGTATCATCCACCGACAATTTTCTTTTGTATAGGTTAATTATAATGTGATTTTTTAAAAACTAGAAATGTGAAGGAAAAAATTACTACATGTTATTGTGAATTGTGATAATAATAAATTATTGATACTGGTCATTTTGTATAAACTGAATATGATTTGATTGTTTAAGAAAAACTAGAGTAATAAGAAAAAACCAGTCTTTAAATTTTATGATTATAAATCTTTATTAATTATCTAAGTTTAAAAAGATTTTATAAAATCCATAAGAATCCGAGGGTGAGAGCTCGGATTTTAGCAAGAATGTTGTAAGTGTATTTTTTAACTTAGAATCCATAGAATTCCATTAAAATATATTATTTAATGAAATCCATCAAATTCTATAGGTAATTGAGGACACCGGATTTCAATAGAATACATAGAATTCTAAATTAAAGACATTTGGAATTGTATGGATTTCTTAAATCCATCAAATTCCACATTAAGGACACCTCCCTTAAATAAGCTATTGGAATACTAATTTTTCAATGTGGGACAAAGCAATATTTCTTTTCTATCAATACTTAAAACCATTTCTTTTTTGCATACATTGAGAATCAATTTCTCATTCACCCAAATATCGTTTTGAACAAATAAATATGTGATTTTGAAACTCTCGTATAAGAGAACACAAATCCAAGTTCATTTCTAAAAGATAAGAAGAGTTCCACTCAAAATTATGTCTAAACATGCCTATATTTCCAATGATTTCAAATTCATATAGTTTGCATCAATACAAGTCACATAGATGGGAAGTTTTGTGACAAAATTTTCAAAAGATTTTTGAGCACTAGTCATCACGGTCAGGCTATGGAAACCTCATCTCCCCCCTTATGGAGCTTAGACTGTCATGTGGCTGCACAACATTGGCACCAATGTTGTGCAACCACATGACAGTCTGAGCTCCATAAGGGGGGATGTGAAGTTTTTATGCCAATGTTGTGTAGCCACATGACAGTCTGAGCTCCATAAGGGGGGATGTGAGGTTTTCATAGAAAATCACCTAGTCATCAAGTTGTTTGATGAAATTTGGATTGTTTAATGTTGCTAGTCAAATTTGGATTGATTTCCCTCATATACTATCCCTTTGTAATATTAAAAAAAAATCAAATTTAAACTAATTCAAATAGAATCCAATCACATAATGAAAAATAAAAAACTTGGAAATACCAGAACACTTACAAATTCTTGCAAATACAGACAATATTCATACATTATTTTTTTATTTTTATTCTTTTGATGCAAGGAAAGATAGGGGATGGGAAGGTGGGGAAGATAAGGAAAGAGTAAATGTGGTTCAAATTAGGAACCCTCGTCAGAAACTGGAATATGTAACTACTGTGGTATTTATTTGAATCACCAATATTCACACATTTATGAATGTGTTTCTCCACTTCCACTCCTACCGGAACACTAAACAATCAGAGACGGATTTAGGATTTTTAATAACACGGGTTATAGTAAAAATAATAATAATAATAACAATTAAAACGGGCTAATATAAATTTCTAAAAATTCTTCTATATAAAATTTCAAAATTTTTTTTTAAAGCCAACATGGGCTGAAGCCCATGCCGACCCACCCCTAAGCCCGTCCATGTAAACAATAATCACGGAAGTTAAGTTGCGCAATTTGAGGTCACGATAAAGATACATTTATACAACCAAAGGACCAAAAGATGAAAATGATTTAACGTCATACGTATAGTACCATATATTTAGTGTAGATTGGAACTAACCAAAAGACAAGTATATTAAGAGGCATAAATGGCAGTCAGAGAATAAACTAAACCAACAAATTCATACACAAAGAAAATGTTTTGAACCTAATAGTTTGAATTATATTATTTCAGGGTAATTATATTACCACCACAAAAATTAATCTCGACACCATGTTCTAAATCCACCACAAATTACTTACAATTCTGATTTGAACACCACAATAATTTTACATTTATAACCAACATTTTAAAAATGATACTTTTCCAAAATATACTTTCTTATCTTGATTTTCTCTCTTCTCACCGGGACCAATTCAACAAAAACCCATTCGATTAGACTACCTTACCCACATCAATTTAAATGATTTTAATTTTAATAATACAACTGTTACTAAGATAATAATATTCTTGGCAAGGATTTCGATTTTCATATTGTTTTCTTACGGATGCATGATTTTGACTTTAAATATATTAGTTTTATCCTTCGGGAAAACCAATATAGTTCATCTTATGAGGAATTATATTGGACATGACGTCTATTTTTCTTTTCCTTTTTCTTTTTTTTGAAGAAAGTTCTTCCACCTATGTTCGATTCACTTGAATTCATAGTGAATTGATTTTTTAAACGTAATGAAGAATGGAAATTAAAAATAGTAAATATATAAGGGAATAAATTATCATGAGTGCGGCTATTCAAATCGTCCCAAATTGAAGGAATTAAATCAAGAGGAAAAGCAATAAACAAATATACAATTCCGTCGAATGAAAAAGTGAATCGGGGGAGAAGATGACAGAAAACTGAAAAAAGAAAAATTAAAATGATGATAGTGGTTGGCGTCAAGGGGGGAAAGATGATTGTGGTGAAGGAAAGAAAAAATGTTAAAAATATTATGGTCATTAATGTGAATTTGCTTGGGGATGATTAAGTAAATAAAAAGAGTATGATTTGAGGAATAAAAACTGTAGTGGTAATATAATTATCCATTATTTTATGGAAACGGATAATTTGATTTTTAGAAAAGTTGTTCAATCTCTAGAGTATGATCAAAGCTTTATTTAGACTCGTACTAATTTACTAATCATGTTTTACTCTATGCACTTCAATGGTTTGAATCACCAACGGGATTTTATCTCCTATTTCTGAATAAAGACTACATGTACTAATTAGAGTTGTAATTGTTCGTACTTGTACCGAAATTAGAGCTTGTTTTTTGGAGCTTTTATTAAAATAAAAAAATTATCAAAACAATAGTATCAATCATATATTTTTCACAAAAAATTCTTTTTACGCTTTCCAATAATCTTACTTTTCATCTCTACCACACATTCTCCTATAAATCTAATTTGTTGGGAATTAATGTAGATCCCCTGATTACGCCCGCAGGATCGTTGTTTAAGGAATTTGATGAGACAAGGGAAAAATAAAAGAACGAAGACAAATTTACGTACTATCAAAGCTTTTCACTATATGATTCAAGTCGCTACAACCATATAGAATTTCACTCACCAACCCACAACCCCCAAGTATTACAAGAAAAATACTCAAGCTCTACAGCACCTAAAATTTCTACTCTTTGAACAAACCTCAAAGAGTTACAAGAAAAACTCACAAGATGCTAAGCTCGCCAATTTTTCTCTCAAAGACTCAAGTCACT
>CAVNYN010144683.1:7022-30037 GCA_963692815.1 Nyctanthes arbor-tristis
CCCCCCCCCCCCACACACACACACACAAACACCCAAAAAAAAAAAAAAAATTGATTTTTGGGTTCCTCTTCATGGAACGTGCGAAACTGCCACTCCCTTATAATAATTAAAATGTGGGTCGAAAAGTGAGTCTTTTTACCGCGGTCCATGAATTTAAAGTAAATTGACAGATATAGCACCAAAGGGTGTAACAAAGATGTTTTGTTTGTGGCACCAACCAAAAAAGGGCTACTTGAATTGTGGGTCAATTCTTTCTACAGATGTTTTCTACACCTTGTTTGTCTGAGGCTCTGCACCAACTTTCATTGGAATAGTTATTTTGACAAGACTTTTCACCAGCCTATTTGTGCACTTAAATGTAACCATTTTTAGAGAGAGAGAGCCAACAAGAGAAGCTTAGAATGGCCACGTTTCCTTCGTCAATTTTGTGCTTAAATTTGCTTGGATCACTCAGATTTTATTGGGTTCAGATCTCTACAACCTCGTAAATATTTGAGAAGAAAATCAACATTTGTACTAAAAAAAAACTACTGCAATTTATTTGAACATATCAAGTAGTAAAATATGTAGATTGTATAAGTCACTAACTAGTCGATTTGAATTTTGCCTATTAATTTATTCCCTGTCTTTAAAATATTCTAAACAAAATCATCTTTTTAATCAAAATTTCGGTCTTAGCTACCTTGCCCTCTATTTCTTCTGCACTTACAAAAATCATTGATCATCCATTCTATCATTCTATGTGATCATCCATTCCGCACTTATCAACTATATGATTATTTGATAGAGTTTATTATCTCTAGGCTTTTACTAATTAACAGCTTTTAACAACACATAAGCTGGGACAGGCATTTATTCTCTAGAGATTTTTTACCAAAAAAAAAAAAAAGAAAAAAGATTTGAGGAAGTCAACAATTGTTAATGCTGTCATATTTGACAATTAAGATGCCATTGAAATGGATGAATAGATAGTTCTGGATGTGATTTTTTAATAAAGGAAGGTTTGTTTGTTAATTGAAAATGAAATTTAATTTGACTGCTAGATGATGTTTTGGAACTTTATTTTAATGCGCCCCAAATGCTTTTCCAGGATTGAGACTAGCTTTTTAATCAACCAACAACAATGAGGAAAAAAATAAATGGCATTGTAAGACGTATATAGGTTCACAAACTTCAAGAACAATTGAGTATTGAGGTTAGACGGGCCTAAACGCACTAATACATGATAAAAATGTGATAAATGCATGATAAACCGGAAAGTGTGGCGAAACGTGAAGTCCAAGTTTTGAGTATAAAGCGTCTTTTAAGCGAACATTTTAGAACACTGACGGAAAATATATAAGTATATAAATAAGTAGTAACATACTACATATATACTAGTATTTACAAATCTCTAGTACATGGTATAATTAATGTTTCCAACTACGTGCATGAATGATGAATAATAAGAGACTCCATCTAGAAGTGTTTTTATATTATTATTATAGGATATAGAACAGTGATTAGGCAGTGTGAAAGAAGATGTTCACATTAATTCTGTGTTTGTTCATTTCTTCTCTATAAAAGGAATGCCACCCACAGTAGCCACTTTGACTTGAAATATCCAATTTTTACAAGAAAACTAACCAAACAATGCCTCAAAAAATACCCCAAAATCTTCCATTCTTCTGTCTCTTTCTTCTTGCTTTCCTTGTGTCATGTTGTTCTTGCAGCCCAGAAACAGGAAAACAAGAACATAAGGTCAAAGGAATGTTTGTTTTTGGGAGTTCTCTTGTTGACAATGGCAACAATAATTTCATCCAAAACACTTTAGCCAAAGTAGATTATTTGCCTTATGGAATAGATTTTCCTTCTGGCCCTTCAGGCAGATTTACCAATGGAAAAAATGTCATTGACCTTCTTGGGGAGTATATGGGGATTCCCACTTACATTCCACCATTCACTGATCCATCAACTAAGGGAAAAAGAATACTTCATGGAGTCAACTATGCCTCTGGAGGTTCTGGAATACTGGATGATACTGGTGCATTGGCAGTAAGATTCATCCTTTCTTCATCTTGGGTTAATTTTTGCTTTGTTTTCTTGATTGATCTCTTTTATACTGTCTAGTGTTATCAGATCATCCATGTCAAACATGTCATTAAAGTATAAATCGATATTCTTATGTCTCTATATTTCTTGTGGTTATAACGGTTTATTAGATAGATATAGTTGTGGCTAGGTACCGTTAATCTTGAAATTGTCAACTACTCGGTAGCATGTTTGACACGGAAAAGTGGACATTGTTGTAATGAAATTTTGTTCATTATACTGAATATACTTAGTCGATAATATGGACCTGGCTAATTACATGTATGCCCACGTAAGTCTGGCTATGGAAACAGAGGCGGGTTTCTTCAATTACGTGGTAGAATTGAATGATGACACAAACTAATAATTGGGGTAAGATTTTTGTTAACTGTCAAACCACGTCACGGAGCAGGTTAAATAAGAAACCCACCATCTGGTTCTAGATCATTTCATAGTAATCCCGATTATAACTATGTGACGTGTATTAAGACAAATTATTTCTCTTTTTTCTTTACTACTTACTGTCAGATCTTCTTGTCAGATAGACTATTGTCATGGCAGACAACTCTGAGAAGTCATTAAATTAACTTGCAAGACAAAAATTGAATGCATCTGCAGGGCAATGTGATGAGTTTAAATGCACAAATCAGAAATTTTGAGGATGTAACTTTGCCAGATTTGGAGAAGCGGCTGGGAATTAATGGCAAAGAAGCACTGAGTCAGTTCTTGTTTGTGGTGGGAAGTGGTGGAAATGACTACTCCCTTAATTACTTCATGGGAATGGCCAACGCCAATGTCACTCTCCAAGCTTTCACTGTAAATTTGACCACTACTTTGACTCACCAACTCAAGGTAGATACTTTTTCTATTTATTACTATGATTCCTCCACTTTTCTAGACTGCTCGATAGTAACTAGTAGTACTATCGAGTTTGATTTAGTACTGTATACTAAACATATACATTAACGTAAATGCCAAATCAGAGGTTGTACAATTTGGGTGCTCGAAAGTTTGCTCTTATGGCAATCAATCCCAATGGTTGCAGTCCAATGGCTACTGCTAGGTATCCGACACACAATGGTTGTATTCAACGGCTAAACCGAGCTGTACAACTCTTCAATGAACTCTTGAAGACGTTAGTAGTTTCCATTGGGCAAGAAATGCCAGGTTCAGCTCTTGTGTTCGTCAATTCATATAAAGTCATTAGGGATATCATAAAAGATCCTGTCTCTAAAGGTAATTCTGGTCATCGAACTCTAACATATAGGTAAACTAGCTTTTAAGCTTAGCCAAACACCTTCGTTTAATATTAACATCGTTTTCTAAATTCTAATTATACAGGTTTTAGCAATACAAGAAACCCCTGCTGTGAAATGGCTGCAACAAATGAAGGTGGAACTGGAATTCTTTGCAAAAAGGGAGGATCCATTTGCAGTAACAGAAGCAGCCACGTATTTTTTGATGGATTGCATCCAACAGAAGCTGTAAATCATGTGATTGCAACTAAGGCTTATACTTCTAAATCTGAAGCTGAAGTTTATCCCATGAATGTTAAACAATTGTCTGAAATTTGAGTCTGTGATCCGGCTTTCGAGCTTATGCAAGTTAATTATATTTCCATGCTTAATTAGATGTTTTAATGTATGTTCGGTATGCAATATTAGATAGATTGCACGGGTGTAAGTTTACTTATAAATTTTGATAGCTTGTGAGATCGTTCAATATTTGCTATATATGAATGCTAGAAGCTCACTTATATATAAAATTTGGGACTTGAAATTGAGGGTCTAAAATAAAATTAATAATTAATCATTTGGTTGAAAAATTAAATTAATAGCAATGAAGATGTTAAGGTCCACTAAATCTGCAAAATTTGACATATGAAAAACAAAACGTGGACCTAAGTTGTAACTGAAATATATGATTTTTGTATTATGTCAATCAAATTGCTCAAGACATGCATGATGGACAGAAGAAATGTCTTGAAATGTCTTCCTACCGAAGCTCTACTTATTTTATATATCTTCAACGTACACAATAGAAATGATCTCACTAAGACAACAATCCCATCATAAATTGCTAAACTTTGTTAATTATTAATACGCCTTAATTAGTCTTAATGATCTCATAAAGGCAAAACCCTATCCTTTGACAACGGCAGGGCATGAATCACGAGTTCTTCATCATTGAACTTGGTCTGGTACAGTAGTACCCCCAAATTTATTTTGCCAACTAGAATCTGTACAATAAAATATAATAAGAAAAAGTGCGTGGCTGCAACTATTTTAAAATACTACAGCTCTTATCGAAAAATAATAATAATAATCATTATTATTATTATTACAGATAAGTAGCACCAAATGCATAGAGCTAATTGAAAGCTTATGTGTCAGGCCAAATTCGCTGGAGGGATGGATTTTCGTCAATTATCTCAATTTAATCAGGCACTAGTGGCAAAGCAAGCGTGGTGTATCTTTACCAATCTGGATACCGTGTCAGCTCAAATTCTTCAATATAAATATTATCCTTACTGCCCTTTCATGCATGCCGAAGTGAAGAAGGACAGTTGTCACAGTTCATATCTCTGGAAAAGTATTATATGGGGCCGTGAGCTGCTGCAGAAAGGTGTTCGATGGAGAGTTATTACCATTTTCTCATCTCATTGGCTTCCTCGCCCCTACTCTTTTATGCCTATCACCCCCTCACAAGGAAATCTTCTGTTGACTGTTTGAGATCTTCTATTACCTGATGGTTTGTGGAATTGGGAAATTATTTGACAAATCTTTCTAATTCCTGATCAAGAAGCCATCGACAAACTTCCTGGGGGCTGTCCCAATTCCCCAGATATACCCATAAGGCATTTCAAAAATTCTGGTGAATATACTGTCAAGTCTGGATATCATGTGGTAGTCACCTAGGCGGGAGACCATCAAGCATACACAAATCGCTCGATAAAGTGGTGGAAGTGTCTGTGGAAAGCCAAGTTACTTGAAAAAGTGAAAATTTGTATATGACGGATTATGCTAGATATATTGCCGACCAAGCTCAATTTATGGCGCAGGAAAGTATTAGCCTCCCCTATTTGGGATATATGTGGTTTGGCTAGTGAATCTATTGAGCATGCTCTGATTTCTTGCGATGTAGCCCTTGCTGTTTGGGAAGAGAGTACTTTTTCTTCTTTCATTGCACATAGGCTTGGTTCAGCTGTTGGGGAAATCATTCTGGCATCAAGGCAGAAATTTTATAATAAGGAATTTGAGCTTTTTCTGGTAGAAACTTTGGAAAGAAAGGAATATGTGTGTCTTTGAGAAAAAGCAATCTAGTCCTTAGCAGACCTCGTGTGCTCTTCCGATCTTACCTTGCGGAATTTCAGCTAGCCAATGCTCCTAACCTTGCCACATTTGCGGAAAGCAAGTGCACTTCCCACTATAAATATAAATGGGAGAAGCCATGATCGGGATTGTTTAAAAATGAATGTCGATGCATCCGTTAAAGGATGTGCCTCTCATACTGCTATTGGGGTGGTGGTTCACAATGACAAGAGTAAGTTTATTTTAGGCCTGACTAAAGTTTACCACGGAAATTTGGCCCTTTCATTGGTGAATGCATGGCAGTTCTTGTTGGACCACAAGTGGCCATTGAGGAAAGTCTTCCTATTTCTGCCATCGAGACAGATTTCTCATTGGCGGTTGATGCAGTTTCCGATGCAAGTGCTAGGGGAGAAGAGGGCGCCGTTATACAAAAATTCTCAACCTGATGTCTATGTATTTGCTTCCCTTGTGTAAATGGATTAGTCGGAAGGCCAATAGGTTGCCCATGTTTTTGCTAAGTTCGGTTTTGACAGGTGCATCTCTTGTGTGTGAAGGGACCACCCTCCTGATTTTGTTGTACAATGCTTACTTCATGATATGCAATGATATGCTTTGTTTGTTCAAAAAAAAAAAATTAATGCTTATTCAAATTAAAATTGAATTAGGACAGAATTTCATTCAATGCATGCGATTATTTGGATTTGAGTCTTGTTCATTTCTGAAGATACATAGTCTTTTTTTTTTATCATCTATTATTTTTTTTTTATTCAACATGTGTTTAACTTATTTCAACATGTGATTTACTTCTTTCAGAAGCAATAATTATATAGAGATATTTTTATCTGACATGAATGGGTGATATACTTAATTGGCCATCAATTTTGGTTGTTTTGTGGGCTATGAAATCCACTACTTACATATACACAACTAATTCAAAATGACTAACTAAGACATGTTAATTATTTATATTAGATAAAAATGTCTTCGTAGATTTACTCTTTTAGAAGTGACTGGCCAAAAAAAAAAAACCGATATCACCACATCCTGAATTCCTGATAAAGAATCGATCCTGAGATAGATAACTTAAAAAACTTCCTTCAAAGATTTATTTTTTATTCTTTTGACATGATTTTTATTTCTTAAGTCGTGCCCAAATTTCAAATATTGATTCTACCACCCTGCTTTGAATTGATTACTAGTATATTTTGGTTAGTCGATTACGTAAATGTTATGTTGATTGTCCATTCAATTATTGATTCATGGACAATTGACTTTTCCACCAACGAACATATCATATCATAACAATTTGCAGTTGATCAGAGCATTAGCGACTGACTCCCTTGGTGTTCGCTCACTCGACTATCTTTCCTATATGTTCCGCTACACCACTACACTTCACGTAAGTATACACGCAAGGCAAAATTTCATCCACAATCATCTAATTTTCTACAAAATCTCAATTATTGGTCATCTGAAAAAAAAATATATATATATATATATATATGTGTGTGTGTGTGTTGAGAACTTCAACTCAATATGTGCCAAAAAAAATTTTTTTTAAATACGATTAAGGGAACTTCAAAAACGATATAGATATAAACCCAGAATTTCGCTCTGGTAAGTGGTGCTCATTAAAAGAGCTATCATCTTAGTCTAATATGAGTCAAATATTTAAATATCCCCTCTGTTATCATGTTTACTAATTGAAATTTTTTTTTCCCTTTTCATACAGATTTTAACTCAAATGTATGAGACATTAAAAAGGAAATGATTATCCGGGTGGCACCTCGTCTACGAACATGATGGAGTGTAGGGATATTCAAGTACTAAATATCCAGTACCATAACAGCACCAACAGTGATATAGCATAATATCAGTATATCATCACGACTCAATTGCCTAGTAGCAATTTCTAAGACTGTCTGAGCAATGACAATAAATGGAATAGCAGATAGTTTTGCAGAAGCTTAGATTGAAATTTGTAATATTTGTTAGTTATTTGGAATCTATTTATGTGTAAGTGGCTATGGTGCCTAAATTTTAAAGTAACAACGTCGGTTTCTATTATAGAGTCCGCATAGTGTTAAAAATATAAGAAATTATTATTGATTTCATGTGTTTTTATAACTATACAGGCTTTGTAACCGAACTGATATTGTTACGGTAGAACAACTGGGCTATGGTAACCCTTAGCGCGAAGTTTAATGGTCATGGCAACACAAAGTGAAAAGTCCCCCCACCCCCACCCCTTCTTGACCATTTAAAGATGAATAATTTTATTTGGACAACCTAATATTGAAATACAAAAATATCTATTTTCAAAGAAAGTAAAATAAAAAATCTATAATTTCATCAACAAAAGGGAAGGAGGAAACCGTACTAAAAAATTAAAGATTTTGTCCCCCGAGACATAGCTCGTCTGGTCGAACAATCAGTGCAAAGGCTCGCTTCCAGCAGCCAGGTGAGGGTTCGAAACCCACTAAAGGCACTTAGAGTGTGGAATTTCTGCTAAAGGGTGTTGGAGCATGGACTTTCTTCCACTTAACGCACTTGGAGTGTTGACTTTCCACTGAAGGTGAGGCAAAGGGTCCCTTGTGCGCAGAAGTGTACAACCTGCGAGGGGAACTGGGGACTAGTCGAGATACATCCCGTGATTTACCTCCTCCAGAGTTCTAGAAGTGAGGGTCTTGGAGACCTAGGAATAGTCTGGCGAAATTGGATATCTGGTGTCAATACAAAAAAAAAATTAAAGAAATTAAGAACGGAGCTCCAACTATTTTTAAAGTTTACTTTTATATCTTTAATCTTAACCTTTAATGCTAATTCAAAGCGTTAGCCGCAATTATCCTTCATGGGATGATCTGGATTCTAATTATTTTGGAAGCTTAACTATATTTTATATTTTTGAGGATACGTACCTTCATCCTCAGGTTAAAAACGTTGCTTACCTTTTAAGGTTTCTAACAAATTAAAATTTCATCAGACCTATCCATGTCTTACACAAGTTTTTGTTATTATCTAATTTAATTTAATTATAAAATAGAATTAAGACGCTAATTGCCTCTCATTGTCTATCACAATCAATTTCCGACTACTTTCCATATCTACGAAAAAAGCGACACAAATCTAAATTCACCTCTGATTCTCTGAAAATAAAAGTATCAATTAAATTGAAGCGCTTAAGCTTAAGAGAGTGATCTACCATCAATAGTGAATCACAATTGCCAGACCATGACCTTGAAATGGCCGTGTGCAGGTTAACACTACTGTTTGAACATCCTAATCCTAAATTAATCTAAAAGTGGAAAACATTTTCAAACATCAAGTGCCTTTTTAAATGAACTTAATTAAAAATGAAATAACCAACCGTTGATTTCTATTGAGTCAAATCAGGCTCCTTATAGCCCGACTGTCAATAAAAAATAGTTACGTCACATGTCACATGTGACGTGACTGTTTTCTATTGTAGTCGGATTCTCTGCACAGAGCTCAACCCGACTCAATAGAAAAACTCATAATCAGCCCCCATATTGGCGGGTTTTCAAGCCATAGAGCCCCATTTATGTCAGCAGATGGTGCAATAACTGGATTCAGTAAAAACCCCCTTCATATATTCTCTCTTTCTTTTATTATTACACGACATGAGGTGAAATAACAATTTTACAATCTTTCTGTAAACACATTTGTACGCTAATCTATACAAGTAGATTAATTAATCCATACATACACATACAGAAAAAAGAGGATATAAGGGAGGATAAGTTTGAATTTTTTAAGGAAATAACATTGGCTCTTTATTAAGGAACTCGCAGTTGTAAAAATCATAGATATACCTAAGTATATTTGTGTATATCCAGATATATACCTAAATATATCTAGAAATGTAGGCTTCTTATCTCTAGGAATGGGAGAGCACATTACCTTCCTTCGTTCGCTGCCCACTACGGTGGCTAGTTTTTTGTTTTTGGTTTGATTGAATTCCTATTTTCCTTTCATCTTGTATTAGAGATAGTACTCGTTGAAGTTTGATATGAATGAAAATCTTCTTTTAAAAAAAAAAAAAAATTGAAACATAATGAAAATAAATTTTTTTTTTAAGCAAACATAGCATATCATTGCATATCATGAAGCAAACACTGTACAAGAAAATCAGGAGGGTTCTCCCTCCATACACAAGAGACACACTTGTCAAAACCGAACCTAGCTAAAGCATGAGCGACTCGAGTTGCCTTCCTACTAATCCCTTTACACAAGGGAAGCGAATACATAAATATCAGGCTGAGGATTTTTTTGGATAATGGCGCTTTCTTGTCCCCTAGAATTTGGATTGGAATTGCTTCAACGACCAACAAGGAATCTGTCTCGATAGCAGAAATAGAAATACCTTCTTCAACAGCCACTTGTAGTCCAACAAGAATTGCCATGCATTCACCAATGAAAGGGCCTAGATTTCTGTGGTAAACTTTAGTCAGGCCTAAAACAAACTCACCCTTCTCATTGCGAACCACCACCCCAATAGCAGTGTGAGAGGCGCGTCCATTAACAAAAGCATCGACATTCATTTTTAACAATCCTGATCCTGGCTTTTCCCATTTATATTCATAGTGGGAAGTGTATTTGCATTATGTAGATGTGCCAGGGTTAGGAGCATTGGCAAGCTGAAATGCCGTGAGGTAGCCAGATACACCCATAAGGATTTGTTGAGGATTAGATTGCTTTTTCTCATAGACACACAAGTTCCTTGCTTTCCAAAGTTTCCACAAAAGTGCCAGAAAAAGCTCAAAATCGTCATTATTAAATTCCTGCCTTAATGTCAGAATGATTTCTCCAACGGCTGAGCCAAGCCTCTGTTCGATGAAAGAGGAAAAAATACTTTCTTCCCAAACACCCAAAGCTACATTGCAAGTAAATAGAGCGTGCTCAGTAGTTTCAGTAGCCGAACCACATCTATCACAAAGCGGTGAGTCTATTACTTTCCTGCGCCATAAATTGAGCTTAGTTGGTAGTGTATCCAGCATAATCTGCCATATGCAAATTTTCATTTTTTCAAGTAACCTGGCTTTCCACAGACACTTCCACCACTTTGTTAAGCGGTTAGTGTATGCTTGAGGATCTCTCGCCAAAGTGACTGCCAAATGATATCCAGATTTGACAGTATATTCACCAGAATTTTCGAAATGCCATATGGGCATGTCTCGGGAATTCGGACATCCTTCGGGAAGTTTTCCTATGGCTTCTTGATCAGGGATGAGAAATATTTGTCTAATAATCTCCCAATTCCACAAACCATCATGTAGTAGAATGTCTCGAACATTCAGGAGAAGGTTTCCTTGTGAGGGGGAGATAGGCATGAAGGAGTAGGGGCGAGGAAGCCAGGGGGATGAAAAAATAGTAATTCTTCGCCCGTCGCCAACCCTCCATCGTACACCTTTCTGTAGCAACTCACGTCCCCATATAATACTTTTCCATAGATATGAACTGTCTCCCTTCACTTCGGCATGCATGAAAGGGCAGTAAGGAAAAATGAAAATAAATTGAAAACTCTAAATTGAAAATTAATTAAAATAATTTAAAGAAAAATAATAATATTCTAGAAAAGGATTTTCATCCACAAGTGACGTTCCAACCAGCGTATCAGATCACCACAATTTTGGAAATTCCGTTGTGTGCACGCCGCTATTTTACATGCCCTCCCATTCATTCAATTCAATTCAATTCCGCAACTATGACAAATTTCATCTGCGGTCATCGAACTTTCGGTGAAGTTTTAGTTTCATGTGTCTTATTCCCCCCCCCCCCTCCTCATACATACATACATACGTATATTTATTTATTTATTTATATATCTTACTTTCTATCTGCACGTGTAAATAAATACATGGTTGTATGCGTTTTTATAGGGCATTGTCAAAAATGAATACATGGTTCGTTTCTGAAACGATGCTAAAAGTTTTCCTGAGTTTCAAATTTTGATTTCCTAAATTCATATCATTTTCCAAATCATATCCCTAATATCTTTCTTCTCCGTTATTTCTTCACCCTGCCAACCACCCTAACTTTTTTTTTCTTGTTTTTTTTTCTTCTGTTGTTTTGTTTGCTTTGGGCTTCTATTCAATCCTATGATTAATGTCGAGAGCAAGAAATTTATTGTAGAATATAATGGGAATAGATGAGAATTTACAAGAGGTTCTTGAGTATTATTATTACTATCACCATTATTGGTTTTTCTTGTGTTAGCCCCCAGGTAATTATAAAAAACTCTGGAGTTCAACAATGGAGGCACCTATCTTGCTTAGTTTTTTCTCAGACGAAATTCTTGAGTGAAATCTATGTTAACCAAATTAGCTCTGAGCTCCAGTTGAGCTGGGCTCTTAAGCCCCACCTTTGAGAGCAAGGCAAAAAATATGTCAATACAACCAACCAGGAGACAATGACAGTTCCAACATTAAAGCAATTTCAATCACTTTGGGCTGCAACAATAGATGGAATGTGATGAAGCAATAAAACTTGAAACAAAAACTTCAGGGACCAACTCGAAGTTCCTCGAGAAATTCAGCCCCAGCACATGAAATTTAAGGCAACCCAACTTCTCTCTCTCTCTCTCTCTCAAGCCACAAGCCTTGTCCTAATTCCGGACACGAAACAACGAGAATCCCGAAGAAATTAAGGTTGAGTGCCGTGTCGGGATTCCCCTCAAATTCGGTATAACTGCCATTATGCCATTATTATAAATCAACAAAGCCAGCTACATCTCGTTCTTTGATATATCTACAAAATCCTAATCTATCTATAAGCAGAAAAGACATGAAACGAAAAGGGTTCTTGATGAATCTACCATCACATGTTTTGGTCGATATTCTTGCAAGACTGCCCGCCCGAACCGTGGTCCATTGCCGATGCGTTTGCAAGACATGGCTAGAGTTACTATCCGATCCCGAATTCGTCGCGTTGCATTTCTCCCAGTCTCGTCCCGGCCTCGTCGTCCATCAATCTGAGATGTTCAAGAATTTTATCAAGTTAGTCGAGTTTGTAGATGAGATTGATCATCATGGACTTGATCATGATTCAATTTTGAAGTTTGATCTCAAGAGGATGAGTGCCTTTCCTGATGCACGCATAGTTCTTGACGGCTCTGTTAATGGCTTGATATGCTTGCGTGATACGAATTACAAACATGAAACTGTTTACGTTTGTAATCCGTTTACGCGTGAATACATTAGGTTTCCGACACCTGAGAGAGTCGACCTGTATCCCAGCATAGTCACGTATGGATTTGGCATCAGCCGAACGACTGGGGAATACAAGGTGGTTCGGGTTTTTCATGAGCGGGTTCTTGATCCTATTAGACAAATATGCATAAGAATTCCTACGTCTGAATCTCAGGTTTACACTCTAGGAACCAGATTATGGAGAAACACTGAAAATATTCCTAAATTTGCATATGATGGGCGTTCTGTTGGGTTGTTCTTCAATGGGAATATTCATTGGTTAATACAAGACTTAGAGGACACTCATGAATTGATCTCATGTTTTGATCTCGATAAAGAAGTGTTTCATCCCTTCCCGGCTCCATTGCCGGGCAGGCAACAACTTCTAGGGAGCCTCGGGGTTTTACAGGATCGTCTCTGTCTCTGCAATAACACGTCGCACTTTGAGATTGATATATGGGTGATGAAAGAGTACGGAGTGAAAGCATCGTGGACCAGAGAATTTGTCATCAGTAAGATGACAGAATTGATAGGACCAACATTTGAAGTGGCTTATCCATTGAAAATTTTTAAAGATGGAGTGATTATGGTATTGTGGGGGGATTTCTTCATGTTGTATTACTGCAATAAGAGTAAAGTTGGGCAAGAAGTCGACATAGAACAACCACGAGGGCCTAACAGCATCGAGGCAATGCATTATGTCCCGAGCTTTCTTTCGCTCAAAAACTTCAAGTTGGAGAATGTGAGTAAATTCTGAACTTATATAATTTCACTTCTTAGAACTGAACCTTTATATTCTATAATCTGTATATATGTTTGGTTTGTAATAATATTACACAAGGCTGTATAGTTTTTTATCGTATTGTTCAGTGCTATCTAATAATTCAAAACAATTCAAGACATTATTAGTGCCATAATATATACAAACGATCTACAGTATGGTGCTATCTTTAGAGCTTAATACCAAACGAAACAATTAATTGGTTCTTCATACACACCCTGAGGCATCTATCAAGCCTGGGATGGAAAGAAAAGACCGCTGAATTTCAAAGAATTTGACGGAGTACTGCCAACCAGCAAAATTGATAATGAATAGACTACAAAATCCATAAACAAGAACGACCTAAATTTCATGATCAAGAATATTGGAAAACAACATTTAAAACATAGTTCAGATTCCGTTACCTTATTTAAAATGGTCTTGCCGGATAATTGCTACAAACTCAGGATAAAGTTCATCATCGTCTTTTTGTTTCCATATTTCACCATTTGCATAGACCCGCCATGAGATTTGAGGTAGTGCTGAATAATCTGCAAGGTAGGGATAGATTTACAGCAGTTAACTACATGCTCAAGTGATTTTCATGTAAACGTTCCATACGTGATAGTTTATTTACGGATCATAAATTCATAATGGTAGTAGTAGAAACAACAACAATGAAAGTTACCGTATAGGATTTTCACCTTCTAAATTTCATCCCAATGTATTGTTAACCAAAATGGAAAAGGTGGGATATCAAAAATACTTGAGGCAATCTGCTTATTTATTTATTTCAAGTGGATATAACCTATGGGTAAATTTTCCACCAAAAAGAAAGTAGAACTTTTGGAGGGAAACACTTAAAAGGAAATCTTGCCTGCTTTTCAAAAAAGTCCTATCACAACATTTTAGGGTCGACAAAACACGCTATAAACAGGATGTCCGATCTTAAAAACTTGAATTTCTTGATTACGAGTGAACATAATGCCATCTGGATATTTACATCGGTCACTTATCATGGTTCAAGTATACATACGAGCATCCTAGTAGAATCGAGAAAAGGACCAACCAAATTGATGTCCTTTTCCAATTTTATTCAACTGCCAAATGTTTCATTAATTTAAGAAATAAAGAAAGATGTCCACTAAATATTCATCCAAAAGGGGATCACTGAACTTTACCTCCAACTGAAGTTTTTTCTGGATCTCTGGTACCGTGTAAAACCATTGTACCAGCAAGCGCGGTAATAAATCCGCAGAGAACTGAAACAATGCAGCTACCACTCTCACCAGCCCAATCCTAGAAGAGCGAAGTACAAAGATTAGAGTTCAAGTAAAACAGTAACTCTGATAAATGGTCACAGGACAGAACCATTCTTGCATACCTTGAACATAATGGCACTATCGAAAATTGTAAGTGATGTGAACATGGCATAATATATTGGAGAAACTACAGCAGTTTTAAATGTATCCAAAGCCTGGAGTAAAACCATAATGATCCAATAAACCTAGAAGTCAATTCAGAATGTTGGAAACAATCCAAAGAACACAAACAACATAAGTATGACTTAAATACAAAACAAAAATAGCGGTAAAGACTGTTGCTCGAACTTAGGTAGAGGTGTCAAACACAGATATGAATATCTCAACCTAACTCTTGAGAATTTTCAAATTTTCTTGGATTGTTACAATCCTAATAGCCAGAGAAAAAGATACAGTACCCTATTCGCTAAAGGTGGATGCTAAGATCTCTATAAATCAGGAAAGGATACAAAGTTCGGGCGTGACTTGATTTCCAGATATCATTGACATGCTGAAATAATAAAGGCGTCAACCAGGCGCAATCTTAAGGAATAAACAACATCAAGAGCACCGAATTTAGGAACAGAGGCATCTGTCTAATTTGCATTTCTTCAGCTGTTAGGAACTTAGAAACAGACTTATCAATCAGTAACTTGCATTCATGAACTGTTTCAAAGCATTACCGCTATGTACAATGTGTATTTAATACTCTCCTTTTTCATATCTTTACTTACAGCATACATCCTCAGAAACTTCTTTCATTAGTTTGACATGCTCAGATCCCACAGCCCATAACTGAAGGAAAAAAAAAAGTACATTAATAAAAACAGGAAGGCCAATTTGATGTTACTTTTTATTTTTCTCCCCAAAAGCTAATGACTGACTTTGTTGATTCATAATTGTGTTTAAGGATATGTTTGGAAACAAGAGACCACAGACATCCCAAAAGAGAAAATAAGACCATCCATTGCAGTTGGGGAAAGTATAATCAATCAAGTATTTAGAATTTTTAAAATTTTCAGGCTTTCTAGCACTAAGCTGCATTAAGCATAATTCTTACATGTTAAGAGCAAGAGTTGCCCCCACTTAAATTTTCAGGTGATCATATTTGTGTTATACCTTACAGCCATTAAGACTGAAGACCCACTCAAAAATTAAAGAAAGAAAAATACATTGCAACAACTAGCTGGTACAACTTAACCAGAACTGGTTCATGCATTTTATTGTAAAAACTCTTCTGCCATGTCTTCATATTCATGGGACAGTGATCTCTAAAGCACATAATCGAAAAACCAACACACTGTTAGCTGTTAACCAGAAGGATCACGTAAACAGTGTAAATGTGCAAGACACAGACCAAGATGGGTGCTTCTAAAGAATTCATCAAGTGCTACTTATAGACCCAACTCTCATGATGCTAGTATATGCTGAAATATGTACATTGATTTACGTGCAATATATAAGACAAGTTGTAAGACTACTAGCACATTTCTAATTTAGTTCTGCTACTCTGTCTCAAAAAAAGATCTTGCAACCTTCCGTTCAAGCTGAATTCCATAAACATGTTTGCCTATAAGTTCAGAGAACAGCCATAAGTATTTCGTGTGGAGGCATCATAATATCATCACATCTAGAGAGTTATGCAAGGTTAAGCAACTATTGCCAAAAAGTATAAAGCAAGACATGCTTGAATATTTAATGACAAAAAATTGATAACCTTGTAATATAGGCAATATTACAAGGAGAGAAGGTGATAACCTTGTTTAAGTAGTTTAACTGAGTGATTATACAACTAGCTGCAACCACGACAAAAACCCATGTTTGGAACTGGACTACGTGGCCTGAACCCTCTATCATGAGTCTAATAGCAATTCCTACTGCTTTAATGCTCATAACCCGCAATGAAACATAACATGATATCCATCAAACCAGCAAAGGATGCACACGTATGCAGGTAGAGGAACAATTATGTATCTTTGTAAAAACAATTCTCAGAGGAAAAGGCATCTAATTACCGTTAGGGATCCAATTACAGAACAAATGCCAACATAGACCAATATATTTGTCTGCGCATAGCGTGGTTCACAGTACAATACTAGTACCAATACCACTGCCAATGCAGAGGCTGCACACAAAAGAAAAGCTGAAAAAGAAAAGCAAAAAAAAAAATGTGAATAAAAATAATCATGTTTTCATTTCTACGTATACAACTCCAAGCGACAGATAATTACAAAAACATCTACGAGAATATATGTGTACCTGGCTATAACGCTAATTCCCATATTTCTTCCACAGAACTAATACTATGTTCACCTGGTGCATGAAGCACAATGATGGTAGAACCCACTATACATAAAATACATCCCAGTATTCCCAATTTCCTCAGTTTCTCTTTTAACAAAAAGTGAGCTAAAACAGCACTGCAATGGAAATAAGGAGTGGAAGCGTTAAATATGATTAATCATATAGCATATCGATGAAGAATTTTAAAAGGTGATTTTTTCCTTGTTTCCTCATTTTACCTTCTACTGTGGTGAGGGAAAGTGGGAAGGGGACGTTACAAGAGAGTGCAACCTAAATTTACCTGACAATTATACTTAAGGCTCCAAGAGGAGTCACAAGGACAGCAGGCGCATAACTGTAAGCTACAAAATTGGCAAATTCTCCAACGATCACTGCAAAAGTTTGTCCAGAAACTATACTATAGATTATCATATGAAATAAAATAATTCCCATAATTAGGAATCTGGAGAGACTTACTGGTTACCATGCCCATCCACCAAAGCGGCTGTCGCAAGTACCCATGTCCTCCTGAGCCTTCATTTAATGAGAAGAATAAAATTAGGGTAAAAGGAATAAAAAATAAATAAAATTTGACCATGCAGCTAGATTGCAACTGATTAGTGACTATGAAATAACCCAGTCGGCCAGTTCGATTAATTTTTTGCCACTGATACTTCCATTTTCCTATGCCTTCACTTCATTGGGAAAAAAATCAAGTGATATGATTTCCACTCTGCCTACACATCACATATACAACTGGGTAAGGTTTAGTTTTTCTTGCCTCCATTACACCAGCCATAAAAACTGATCTATTGGCCCACCAATTAAGCCACAAGCCCTTTTATTATAACTTCAGATTTTACTCACCAAGTAAGGAATCAAGCACATTTCAATCATCAGTTAATACTTATGATTCACAATTACATTCCTCGTGCCTGCATAAAATTTACTAGCCAGTAAATTTTCCATTTATTAAAACTTCAAGGCAAACAAGAGATCTTTTTTCTCTAATCAATCCCAGTATTTTCAACAGGCAGTAGGACAAAGTTCAGAATTGCAACTTGCAAGATGTGATATTGATTCTTTGTACGGATACTTGATGGGAACTAAATTGCTAAAAAAGACCCAAACTTTAACGAGCAAAAAGGAAAAAATCAGTTACCGGCACGGGAGCCGGAGGCACCAGCTCTCTGTAGACCCTTCTTCTTGATGATGAAACTGGATCCTATGAAAGCACTCGATCCCACAGCGGCACAGCCAACCCGAATCCAATCAAATTAGCTGTATACATGGCCCGGCAGGATTCGGACCACCGAAAACCCGGCAATATACTCAGAAATTTGCTCTGCTAGTAATTTTTGATTGGTATCATCTGCCGCCATTTTACGCTAAATTCTAAAACCCACGACGCCACGAAAGATAATTATACAAAACATGAATTTTTCTAACTGTAAGTTTATTTAGAGAAAAATTAAAACCCTAGACTTCAGAATTTGGCGATTATTAGTTCAGTTTTGCTTCAAGTGCTAGTGTTCAATTGCAGCCTGCAGGCCTCTTTCAAAAAAAAAAAGAAAAAGAAAATTTTGCAGCCTGCGGGAGTGGGGCTATTTATGATATTTTGGAATTGGAGGGAATTTTCTTTTTCCATTAATTAATTATTAATAATTCTTGAGGATGAATTATTCTACATTTTGTATCTTTTTTTTTTTAACTAAAACACCCTTGTGATACATGTGTGTATTATATATATATATATATATATATATATATTACTCTAAATTAAAAAAAAGTTTTCCCGCCAAAATTTTTCCTTTTTTTTTAATTTTATTTTATTTTATTATTTTTGAACAGCTTTAAAAATCTTCCCATTTTGTCGATATTTTACTTTTACAATTCATAAATTTTAATTTTCAGAGTGTTTCTGATGTCATTTAGTGGGTTTTTTTCTATCTACCCTTCTTTGTAACCCCGTTTTACCTTATGCGGCTTTTGTCATTTTCTTACTTTTCAATTTTCCTATATAAGATGAATGTGAACTCAGCCTTTGATTATTTTCCCAATTTTATCCATGGTTACCGCCCTCCCAGCTTTTGAAAATCTTATTCTCAATTTTCTCCATATTTATCGACTTCCCAATTTCTAATTATCGCAAGAGATTTGCAAAATGATACCGTCATTTTTGCAAGGACTATATTTTTCCGTCTCTCTTCTTATGGTAATTACAAACATGTATATATTTGGCTCTAATCACGAAACTTAAAAAACTTTCTACTCAAATTCTAACTCATGGCTTTGGATTACTGAAAATATTATCTCACTCTCTCTATAATGTAAATTAAAAATATAATTTTTAAGCTTTGATAATTTTATTTTTATTTTTTTGGGTGATCTTTTTTGAACAAATAAGTAATAACGATTATTCTTATGCCACAATTTGTCAGCCAAAAGTGAACAGATTTGCGAATGATGATTTTTAATGGATGTTAGAAAATTTATTTTAATCGGCAAACACAAATTGAGTTAGTTTGAAAAATATTGCACATATCAACTCAATAGAAAATTTATTCAATGTTAGCTCGACCTCATGTTTGAAGATGCCGTTAAACGAGGTCCCAAATGGTATAATTTTATTTTAGGCTTTCATTATCAAGTCTAAGTTCAACTTTTTTGAGCAAATAAGTAATAATGATTATTCTTATGCCACAAACTGTCAGCCAAAAGTGAACGGATTTGTACAATGGTTGAGCAAGATAATTCATTTTTCAATTGTTCTAATAGTCAAAACATTTCGTTATTTACTTTGATATAGGTTTAATTATTTAATATAGTTTTAGGTTTTAGATACAATGTCTATATACATTTACCGGTTACAATGAAATATTATGTAATTTAGAATTTACTATTGAATATTATTATTGAAATCATGTTTAGTGTTGTATGTATTGCTTTTATATTTTTGATCGGTGTACAAATGTTGCTCATTTGTACTTTAATTTTAATAGTTATATTTTACATATTTTTCTATATGTGCATCGCATAGGTGCTTTACTAGTAGTCTCTTTAAAAACTAAAAAGTGATGTAAAAGATAATATTTTACCATATGTATTGGGTTAACAAACCAATGTTACATTAAGAAACCACCATGTTGTTTCTGTCTTTTTATGTTAATTCCTTGAAGAAACCAACACGAGTTCACCTTATAAAAACTGTCATAGAAGGGACTAGGCTTGCATTTACACTAATTTCGGATGCTTTAGATGATTGTGAGTAAAATGAAATGTCAATTGACATACATGGTTCATAAAAAATTGCATAAATACACACAAGTGCTGCACAAATAAACCAGTGTATATTTGCAAATAAATTACATGGATAAATTTTTTGTAAATTTACACTAATTTCGGGTGCTTTAGATGATTGGGTGTCAAATGAAATGTCAATTGAAATACTTGGCTCATAAAAAATTGCATAAATACACACAAGTGCTGCACAAATACACCAGTGTATATTTGAAAATAAATTAATGGATAAATAACAAAAAAAAAAAAAGAACACAAAATCAACAACTTGTAACCCACCATAAATGACTAACCATTGTGAATCTTCCTGATTTCATAGGATCTTGATAATATTATTCAAACACATTGCACCATCCTCTATATATACAATCACTAAGAATTGAAAATTCTGAGTAGCATGAAACCATAATCAAAACAATCTACATTTATCATCCTTCCATTTCAATGTAAAGTTTCATTTATCTGATCTTTATGAAACTCTACACCTCCAAACATTCTTCAATGGAAGATTTCAACCCATGATTCATATTATCAAATATACAAAATAAACAATGATATATTGGGAAATATGCAATTCTGACACCCTCGGTTTTTGTTTTCACATTTATTGTCTGGTTCTGTGTATTTGTACATCTCCCAAGCTTGCCATAAAAACATGGTTAATTTTGCTCTTCGCCAATATACAAATTGATGGATTGTTGTATCAATATTAATACCTTGGTGAGGGACATAAGGGATTTATTATACAAAGCTAGTTCTATTGAGCTCAATTACATCAATGGTTCTATGTATATGCTTTCACATAATTATGACATAGATGATCTTTATCTGTAGGTTGTGAAGCTTACAAAATGTAGAATAATAATAAGGGTGATGATATATTATAATAGAACGCAGACCGCATCAAACCAGTACACGAATCACAGTGTGTCTGGCATATTAATTCCTGACAACTCTACATACTGTGAGTTAGTCAATTGTATCAACAATCTAGACAAGCTTAAATAGTGCTTGAACTGACTAAACAAGCTTTTTTTTCAGAATTGAGAAATGATGCGAAATTATGTATGCCGAGCATATTTATGTCTCTATAACTACAATAATTTATATAGATATGGCCTAACAAGTATCATGCCATCCCAACGTATCTACCATTTTCAACATCATCACATGCAACTTCAGAAAACATAAAGGAAGATTGTGAAAAGGTAAGATGAACCAAAGCTCAACTAGATTATGCAACTGCACTAGGCAACCATAAAACATCATGTTTTGTGTTTAACTAAAAATATTCTAAGCTAAGCTAAAAAATGATCCTCTCGATAAGGGAAAAAGTTACATAATTGACATTGATTGTTAAATAACCTTAATATTTAACTTGGGAGAAAATATAAAAGAGTAAAACATTGGCTAACTAATAGGCTCTTTGTCGAAGTAACGTATCAAAGTAATTCTCGAAGATTAACAAGAAAACATTAGAAGATTGGCTAACCTAGAAAGAATATGAATATCAAAGACAATAAAGTATAAAGACCATTGCTCTTAATCACTATGCATTGCACAAATTCTAACAAGTATTATCAAAAACATTAGTGGTTCGTATCAACGTAGCGTATTACAAGGGTGTAGTATCATAACACTGTATCATATTAGAATAGCTCATTTTATTTTTCAGTAATAACTAGGTTTAATCGGTAGATATTTATTTATTAAATTAAATTAAATAATATATCTTAAAAAAGACTTCACAGTCCCTATGTTGGCTTCTGAATCCTCTTCGTTATCTACTTCGTATTTTCTTTTTAATAATTTGTACATTTATGAAATGTAATAACGAAATTAAAATATTAATTAAGGATAGAAAAAAATTTAAAATTCAAAAATAAAATTGATTAGAATTAGATTAAAATGAGATTTAAGTATAAACTAAAAGATTACGTTTAGATATGGTTAAAAAATAAATAAAACTATTAACTAATAATAAATAATAAATCCTTTTAAAAAATAAATAATAAATAATATCATAATGAAAAGGGGTGAAAAAATGCAACTGTATAGTGTAAATCTATAACATAACAAAAATTTTAATATATATGCAATTTAAAAAGAAAATACAGTGTGAGAGACACCAATTTCCCTAATAACAAAGGGTTACAACTTACAAACCAGGCGCACCAGAGGGCCGAAACAAAAGGAACCCATTTGACCCAAAACGCCTCTAGCGAGATGAAATCTTTGTCCTAAGATGCAAAACAGTGTTTTCAATTCAAAAATATATAAGCCATACTTTTGAAATCATTTTTATCATACTGTGCAACAGCCTTCATTTCTGAACTTGTCAAACTCTATCAGTACTGACAGGCGAAATCGTAAGTGTACGATATCGTTCAAGTAGTATAGGACTAGAAGAGTCCCGAATATCGATCCCACAGGGAAAGTTGTCACCTATTTCACTTGAGTTAATTTCACACCAGTTGAATAAGAAAACTAAAAAGTTGTAAAAAAATAGTGATGTTGTTTAAACTAGAATTAAATACTCTATCTATTTAATCTAGGAAAGAACTCAAATTAATGGACTAGAAAATATATAAATGAAAGCGTTGAGACTCACGAATCCACAATAAACAGGCGTTCCAATTATGCAATCTCATTCATGACAATTCACCATCACGTGCTCACAACCAGTTTCACAAGTTTAATTGAAAACCTCTCTCGAGCAAATTCAAATCTACCCAACCAAGTAAACCCACTATATCTCTATGTGAATTTCAACCTAGTTGAG